>SJYV01035942.1:0-56145 GCA_006410875.1 Neotragus pygmaeus
ATCACCGACTCAATGGACATGAGTTTGAGTGAACTCTGGGAGTTGGTGATGGACAGGGAGGCCTGGCATGCTGCGATTCATGGGGTCACAAAAAGTCGGACACGACTGAGCGACTGAAATGAACTGAACTGAAAAGAGTGACTGCTATGAAGCAGGAACAGGATTAAGGAAGAAGGTCAGGACAACAGAGCAAGAGATTCTGGAGATGGGCCTCAAAGAGTGATAACATTTGGGAAGGCAGCTGCTCGCCACACCTCCTCTCACTTTACTCTTCCCCACAGCAGAAGAGAGAGATTGTTTTCATTTTCAACCTCAACCATGAGAGATGCTCTGTCATTCGCCATCGAGAATAATGACAGGGAGATCAAACCAGTGCTCTCCGACAATCTAGTTGCTCAGTCGTGTCTGACTGTGCGACCCCATGGACTGCAGCATGCTAGGCCTCCCTGTCCATCACCATCTCCTGAAGTTTGTTCAAACTCATGTCCATTGAGTCAGTGATGCCATCCATCCATCTCATCCTCTGTCATCCCCTTCTCCTCCTGCTTCAATCTTTCCCAGCATCAGTCTTTCGCATCAGTCTTTCCAGTAAGAGAGAGGGGAGGGGAGGAACAAGCAGGTGCCCAGTAGGAGGTTTCAGATGTTGCTTTTGCTGGCGTGTAGATGGCTTCTGCATCCTGGGAGGAAGTGCTAGGGAAGGACAGACTCTAAAATTTCATCAGCCTGGGTTAACCTCTGCCCACAGAGAGGGGACAGCTCAGGAGGGAGATGGGAAAAAGACCAGCCTTCACTCAATTCATTTCTCTCATTCTGTTGTCAAAGTTTGTGCAAGATAAGCGCTGGCAGTATCTTTGCTGATAATTCTCTGCCTTTAGACTCACTGATAGATTCGTTGACAATCAAAAACAGATAAGAAAAGCTGACTCCATCTACCCACAGCCTTGGGAATCACGGAGGGCAGGCATAGCAGGTATTTTATGAGCAACTTCGTGGCAAAGTTCAGTCCTTGATTAAAAATTGATTCTGATAGTATCTTTAGGGTTTTCTATGTATAGTGTCTTGTCACCTGCAAAGAGAGATTTACTTCTTTTCACATCTTTTCCTTTAATTTCTTTTTCTTCTCTGACTGCCGTACGTGTGACTTCCAGAATTATGTTGAATGACAGTAGCAAAAGTGGGCACCCTTGTCTTTGTTCCTCATGGAGGAGACGCTCTCAGTTATTCACCATTGAGAATAATGCCAGGAGCTCAAACCAGGGCTCTGTGACAACCTAGAGGGGTGGAACGGGGTGGGAGGTGGGAGGGAGGTTTAAGAGGGAGGAGACATGTTATATACCTACGGCTGATTCATGTTGATGTATGGCAGAAAGCAACAGTATATTGTAAAGCAATTATCCTTCCATTAAAAATGAATAAATTAAAAAATAATAATATTTAGACTTCCTTGTTGGTCCACTGGTTCAGACTCACCTCTCCCAATGCAGGGACCCAGGTTTGATCCCTGGTCAGGCAGTTAGATCCCATATGACATAGTTAAAAGATCCTGCTAGCTACAACTAAAGAAATAAACACATTTATAATAATAATATGCTTAAGCTGATTATATGTTGAGTTCAGTTCAGTCATGTATAAAAATTTTTTAAACTGGTTCTGAGCACAGTTCATATTTAATTTAAAGTATGAACTGCACTGTCACTCAGATATTTTAATCATAGGGCCTGTTCCCTTCCTCCACTGCACCACCTCTTTGGCAAAACCACAACAAAACAACAAAGCTCCCTCAGTCAGTCAGTTCAGTCGCTCAGTCATGTCTGACTCTTTGCGACCCTGAGGACTGCAGCACGCCAGGCCTCCCTGTCCACCAACACCCAGAGCTTGCTCAAACTCATGTCCATTGAGTCGGTGATGTCATCCAACCATCTCATCCTCTGTCATCCCCTTCTCCTCCTGCCTTCAGTCTTTCCCAGCATCAGGGTCTTTTCCAACGAGCTGGCTCTTCACATCAGGTGGCCAAAGGACTGGAGGTTCAGTTTCAGCATCAGTGCTTCCAGTGAATAATCAAGACTGATTTCCTTTAGGATGGACCTGATCTCCTTGCAGTCCAAGGGACTCTCGGGAGTCTTCTCCAACACCATAACTCAGAAGCATCAGTTCTTTGGTGCTCACCTTTCTTTATGGTCCACCCTCACATCCATACATGACTACTGGAAAAACCATAGCTTTGGCTAAACAGACCTTTGTTGGCAAAGTAAATAAAGTCTCTGCTTTTTAATATGCTATCTAGGTTGGCCATAGCTTTTCTTCCAAGGAGCAAGCGTCTTTTAATTTCACCATCTGTAGTGATTTTGGAACCCAAGAAAATAAAGTCTGTCACTTTTTCCATTGTTCTCCATCTATTTGCCATGAAGTGATGGGACCAGATGCTATTATCTTAATTTTTTTAACGCTGAGTTTTAAGCCAGTTTTTCACTCTCCTCTTTCACTTTCATCAAGAGGCTCTTAGTTCCTCTTGGCTTTCTGCCATAAGGGTAGTGTTATCTGCCTATGTGAGATTATTGATATTTCTCCCAGCAATCTTGATTCCAGCTTGTGCTTCTTCTAGCCCAGCGTTTCTCATGATGTACTTTGCATAGAAGTTAAATAACCAGGGTGACAATATACAGCCTTGACGTACTCCTTTTCATATTTGGAACCAGTCTGTTGTTTCTTGTCCAGTTCTAACTGTTGCTTCTTGACCTGCATATAGGTTTCTCAAGAGGCAGGTCAGGTGGTCTGGTATTCCCATCTCTTTCAGAATTTTCCACAGTTTATTGTGATCCATACAGTCAAAGGCTTTAGCATAGTCATAAAGCAGAAGTAGATGTTTTTCTGGAACTCTCTTGCCTTTTCAATGATCTTGGCAATTTGTTCTCTGGTTCCCCTGCCTTTTCTACATCCAGCTTGAACATCTGCAAGTTTTCGGTTCACATACTATTGAAACCTCGCTTGGAGAATTTTAAGCTATTGTGAGCTACTATAAAACAATTATCCTTCAATTAAAAATGAATAAAATTTTTGCTATTGGGTGAGATGAGTGCAATTGTGCAACAGTTTGGACATTCTTTGGCATTGCTTTTCTTTGGGATTGGAATGAAAACTGACATTTCCCAGTCCTGTGGCCACTGCTGAGTTTTCCAAATTTGCTGGCATATTGAGTGCAGCACTTTCACAGCATCGTCCTTTAGGATTTGAAATAGCTCAACTGGATTCCATCACCTTCACTAGCTTTGTTCGTAGTGATGCTTCCTAAGCCCCACTTGACTTCACATTCCAGGATGTCTGGCTCTAGGTGAGTGAGCACACCATTGTGATTATCTTGGTTGTGAAGATCTTTTTTGTACAGTTCTCCTGTGTATTCTTGCCACCTCTTCTTAATATCTTCTGCTTCTGTTAGGTCCATACCACTTCTGTCCTTCATTGTACCCATCTTTGCATGAAATGTTCCCTTGGTATCTCTAATTTTCTTGAAGAGATCTCTAGTCTTTCCCATTCTGTTGTTTTCCTCTATTTCTTTGCACTGATTGCCGAGGAAGGCTTTCTTATCTCTCCTTGCTATTCTTTGGAACTCTGCGTTCAGATGGGTATATCTTTCCTTTTCTCCTTTAAACAGCTCTATGGCTAAACTACAACAAAACAACAAAGCTCCCTGAAAACTATTAAAGTAGCTTGTTTTTCTTAAAAGTACTGCTATAAGTTCCCTCCTGCTTCAAGTTGTAAATTAATATTCTCTCTTCCAGAATTTCTGAAGCTCCTAAAACCTAGGATAAAAAGCATGCAAGGGAAGGTCCACATGGTAGAGAGCTGTTGAGAACTACAGAAGCACGGTGTGTCTACATCCCAGACACTGGGCTGGCCCTGCGCACAGACGCAAGATGATGCCACTGAAATGGGGGATGGGCGGCGGGAGCGGTACCATAGTCTTGAGTCCAATCTCAGTTCTGTTTCAGTTACTTATTAGGATGTTAGGTGAGTAACATACCCTCATCTTTACTTTCTCTCTGTATAAAATGGAGAGAGATAACAGTTTTGACCTGCTCTGTTTGTTACGAGGATAAAGGGAATGAAGAAGTGTGAGGTCTGTGTAACTGACTGGCCCATGAGGTGCTCTCAGCCAGGTGGGCTATGATTCTCACATATACCCTGCAGGTTGGTGGGTCACCTCAACATCTCTGATCGCTTCTGTAGGTTACCCTTCATCCCCCAGACTAAGGAATACTCTCCTGCAGGAAATTCAGTGTCAGGAAGTGTCCTTCCGACTGCAAAGGTCACAATGTGCCTCTTCTCCTGCGGATCCTACGTAGACATGACCATGAAACAGCCATTCGGTATGACCCACGGTCAGAGAGGAGAGACCTCTGCCAGCCAGTTATCTGGAACAACTTCCTGCCAAAGGGAGAAGCTGACCTCATCTGCGATCAGAATAACAAAGAAGGGGAATCTGCTAAGTGTTTGCTCTGAAGGTCAGGCGGGCACCAGAGGGGGTGTTCCGAATGAACTTTGTTAGGTTGCCCATACAATTTCCTGCTGAAGGTAAAAATTACAAGGGGCCAAACAATCCTGCTGAGAGGAGCTCCATGACAGCAGGAAATACAAACAGGAAGCTCTGCAACACGTTTAAATACTTATTTAACATAATTTATTGGGGATATTTGGATTTAAGGTGTTGAAACCCACTTGCTTTTGTAGAATGAGACACAGGCTTGCAATGCCTTATGGGAAATCTAATGAAAGGGGATAATCTAGTAAAGCAATGGGCATATAATTTTGATGCAGTTGGGAGCTTGTCCTTTAAAAATGTCCTATTTTGAGTCCATCTGGAGGGAGCTGTAGTCCCACGGAAGTCTACAAGGAACTCATTCTGAGGGAACTTTGAGAGATGATCTCACTCAGCTTGTGCTTTTCATAAAGAGAATTTACAAGCCTGCAGCACATTGTGTCTCTGTGTCTGCAGGGTCAAAACCTCACTTCTTCCATTTAGTTAGCCAACAAATGTTTACCGACATCAGACATATGCCCAACCAGTGAGGAAGGCACAAAAAAATTATAAGATGAACAGTCAACTGCTAAGCACTCTACCTCTCTGCCCAGAACAATCTATGTATAGAACTGTTCAATGAAAGAAGCATCTGGTGCCATCAGCCAATAAATGCTTAAATCAAAAACAATACCCCCTGTATGTATCAGTTCAGTTGCTCAGTCGTGTCTGATTCTTTGCGACCCCACGGACTGCAGCACGCCAGGCTTCCCTATCCATCACCAACTCCAAGAGCCTGCTCAAACTCATGTCCATCAAGTCGGTGATGCCATCCAACCATCTCATCCTCTGTCGTCCCCTTCTCCTCCTGCCTTCAATCTATCCCAGTCCCTGTCCCTGTGTGTATATGTGTGTGTATATATATATATATATGTGAACTGAAAGTTGCTCAGTCGTGTCCAGCTGTTTTCAACCCCATGGTCTATACAGTCAATGGAATTCTCCAGGCCAGGATACTAGAGTGGGTAGCCTTTCCCTTCTCCAGGGGATCTTCCCCACCCAGGGATTGAACTGAGGTCTCCCACATTGCAGGTGGATTCTCTACCAGCTGAGCCACAAGGGAAGCCCAAGAATACTGGAGTGGGTAGCCTATCCTTTCTCCAGCGAATCTTCCTGACCCAGGAAATGAACCGGGGGTCTCCTGCATTGCAGATGGATTCTTTACTAACTAAGCTATCAGGGAAGAAAAACAGAATATTACTCAGCCATTCAAAAGAATGAAATGTTGCCATTTGCAGCAACACGACAGACCTCGAGATCATCATACTGAGTGAAGTAAATCAGGTAGAGAAAGACGAATATTACATCACATCACTTATATCTGGAATCTAAAAAATAAGTGATACAAATCAATTTATTTACAAAACAGTAACAAGACTCGCGGGCATAGAAAACAAACTTATAGCTACCAAAAGGAAAGAGGGAGAGGAGGGATAAACTAGGAACATGAGATTCATAAATATATGCTGCTGCTGCTGCTAAGTCATTTCACTACTCTCCACTAAAGAGACAAAGAGTAAGGATTTGCTGTATAGCCTGTGGAACTGTTTTCAGTAATAATAAGTTTAATTTACAATAATCCGTAATGGAAAAGAAGCTGAAGTTGTACACTTGAAACTAACACAATACTGCAAATCAACTATGGCTTAATAATAATAATAAAGCCAATACTTGCTGATTTAGGGGACTGTTTCTCCATCTTTCCCCCTGCTAGTCTCTCAGCTTCTTCAAGGAAGAAACAGTTGCCTATTTATTGCCACATCCATAATATACAGTGTCTAACACATACTAATATCATTTTTGAGTGAATGCATAAATGGATGGATGATATAGGAATGAACGAGTGATGACTGAAAGGCAGCACCAAAGGTTAAAGGAAGAAGAAAAGCAAATCAGGTTGGAGGAACAAAAACAAACACAAGTAGGAAATCTTTGGGGAGAAAGTCTTAAACAGTAAAGGAAAAGAGGTTAGAGAGACTGTTCCATCATAGCTTTCACCAAAAACTGATCTTATTTTAAGATATTCAGGCACTCAAAGAAAACGGATATCAGCCAGTCACTATCTTGGGCTCCAAAGTCACTGTGGATGGTGACTGCAACCACTAAATTAAAAGACACTTACTCCTTGGAAGGAAAGTCATGACCAACCTAGATAGCTTACTCAAAAGCAGAGACATTACTTTGTCAACAAAGGTCTGTCTAGCCAAGGCTATGGTTTTTCCAGTGGTCATGTATGGATGTGAGAGTTGGACTATAAAGAAAGCTGAGCACCAAAGAATTGATGCTTTTGGACTGTGGTGTTGGAGAAGACTCTTGAGAGTCCCTTGGACTGCAAGGACCTCCAACCAGTCCATCCTAAAGGAGATCAGTCCTGAATATTCATTGGAAGGACTGATGCTGAAGCTGAAGCTCCAATACTTTGGCCACCTGATGCAAAGAGAGGACTCATTAGAAAAGGCCCTGATGCTGGGAAAGACTGAGGGCAGGAGGAGAAGGGGACAACAGAGGATGAGATGGCTGGATGGCATCACGGACTCGATGGTCATGAGTTTGAGCAAGCTCTGGGAGACAGTGAAAAGATGGTGAAAGCAAGCCTGACGTGCTGTAGTCTGTGGAGTTGCATAGAGTCTGATACAGGGTCTGAACAACAAGCTATTTATGCATAATAAATGCACATAAATACTGTGAAAAGGGCAAGTTCATGATTTAAGCTTCCTCTTCCCCACCAGCTTAGCAGTGATCCTCCTTGGTTCCTACATGAAACCAAATGTTCAAGTTACAAAGCTCACAAACAGATTTCGCCCTGGGACGAAGCTTCTTGAATTAGCGTTGCACAAACTCTATGGGATGTAGATGGTTTTTAAGCCAGGCTTGACTACATTTGAACACTGAGGTGTCCAAAACCATTCAGAACTATGAATATAGTGTATTGCCATGCCCATGAGACCTCTTTTTCAGAATACAGCACCTCAAACAAAATATAGTAAGTCTGCCAATGCTCACTTGAGCACCCCACAATTGAAAGCAACAGCAATGGTTAGTATTATTAGAATGCTGTTGTGGGTGTGGGGGGGCTTCCTTTCCCAAATTTCTCACTTCTTTTAAGTCTGATCTAAGTCTGGCCTTCATTCACTTCTTGGAGTTTCAACTCAACAATAACTGGTTAGGAAGGATTCTGCATTCTATTTACAGGGACTCAAGATGGTAAAGAATCTGCCTGCAGTGCTGAAGACCCAGGTTCAGTCTCTTGGCCAGGAAGATCATCTGTAGAAGGGAGTGACTACCGTCTCCAGTATTCTTGCCTGGAGAATTCCACGGACAGAGGAGCCTGGCAGGTTATAGTCTATAGTGTCGCAAAGAGTTGGACACGATTGAGTGACTAACTCTTTTTCACTTTTTCTACCAGTCTTGCTCTGAGTTAAACAAAATCCTGTCCCTGAATCACTACCAGTGCACTCCACACCAGTTCCCTCCACCTGGCCCATTCCAGACTAAAGATGGACTTCTCCCTGCTTCAGACAAGAACCTTGCCCCAGGACCCATCGCAGACCACCATCCTTATTACCTGGGACACCTTTGCCTCTTCCCCTAGAATCATCTGTCTCCCCTCCTTCAAACCTTCAACGTCAACGTCCTCGTAATATTCTTCCCAGACTTACAGCATCTCACTTCTCTCTTGCCCCGCCTCCTTCTTTCCAACCGTGTGCCACCTACTCACGTTGTCACCGGTTTGACAAATTTTTAAACTTGAGACCACAGACTACCACTTCTATTTTCTTCACAAACTTGACAGCGTCCAGTTTAGAGCCATGCAGTCCCAACAATGGTGAATGACTAACCAACTTCACCAGTTCTTCCCTCAGCACTGCCTCCATCCAGCCTTGCAGGGGACCCAGAATTGGCTTTGCATCCATAGCTCCATTGACCTTCCCCAGGTCAAGAGTGTTTGCTCCATGGACCCACTCCGCTGATCCTTCGTTGACCCTATCCAGGTCAAGAGTGTTCAGTTTTTAAGTTCTACTCAGTCCAATTACAGGACAGTGATTCTTTCTCTTTTTTTGGCTGAAATTACAAACAATTCTTGCTACTTTTCCTTTGAACCCCATCCTACAAGGCTTTTTGCTGTGAAACTCCTAGATTTGGAAGCTCAGGAGTGCCCCATCACACTTGACTTGCACACTGTCCATCTATCCTGCAGGGTCATGTGGTCCATCTGATGTGGTTGATCTATAGCCGAGATCTGGGAGGACATCTTCAGGCTAGTAAACAGTAACCAAGCCTGACTGCTACCCACACTCTTTGCAAACCTACACTCCAACTACTTATATATATTAGCCTGGGCTTTTCAAAATGATCATCTTATTTTTTAATGACACTTTTGTGTGCTTTATGTCTTTAAACTAGCTCTCTTTATTCAGTCCCCCTAGTTTTGTGCCATGCTATTTTTCAGATAACTGTTGTATCTTTAATACTTAAGACCTCGTGTGCTATAAGTTTTATAAGTCATAGAAAAGACCATGTTGAGATAAGGATCTTGGCAAGCAGAACCTCATTAAACCACCCCTTCTTCCAGCTTCCCCAGGGAGTGGGGGGAGGGGAGGGGGGTACTGGGAGGTTTCCAAGTGATGCTTTCCGCTGTCTAGCGGGGAGGCATTGTGAGGGCTAAGCCACCTTCACAAATCTTTATCTGAAACTACAGATAATTTTAAGACTCAAGGGTGATATTACTGTTAATCCACTCTATAAATCCTAATTTGGTAATTGAGGACACCCCTTAAAGGAACGGTGTCCGTTACCAAACATCTCAGATGCACTGAATACAAACTGTCAGCCTGACCCCTGCCTGTTAAGAAGCCGGTTTGGACTGTGTCTGTTCAACAGATGGGTCACTTGATTTTACTCATATTTACCTTTGCCTGTTACTAGGTAGATGATACTTTTTTCTCTCTGCTTTATATTTTTCTTGTAAATCAACTCTTTTTCCCTCCATAGAGGATATTAAGAAGATTTAGTAGCTTTAACTTAGCGCTTGACTTGCCCCTGATGTCCCTGCCTTACTACCCCCCGCACACACAATCACACACATCACATACACACCACAGACACTTTCTCCCTTAACTCATGATAGATACTTTTTTTTTTCCCAACTGAGAATGCTTAACAGTCACAGATGAGTTCATTCTTTCCCAGTTTTGAAAAAAGACCCTCACCTTAAGGGGAGGGGACAGCCCCTGATCCCTATTAGAAAGATACCCAAAAAAATGAGAACCCTGCTGGTAGTTACCGATTGTTACTTATACTTGTTGAACTTAAATTGTGTGCTAAGTTCAGACTAGAACAAAGACCCCTCTTTTAAACATTTAGACTCTCAAGCAAACCTGGGCAGAAAATAACACATCTGTCAGTGGATTCTCAAACACCCTCTAAAACTTTTCTCCAGGATCTCATCTCCTCTAAAGAAGTAAGTGCTACCCACCCACCCCCAATCTCTTTAGTTAGATCACGGATTTAACATCACGTCTTGAGAACTGTTTAGGTTTTCCAGAAAGACCAGAAACGGAAGACTTACATAAACATCAAATCACTGTTTTTCTAATTCCCAGATATGATGAAAAAATTTCATAGGCTGAAAATTAAGTAAATAAAGACGTAAGTATAAAAGCCTGTTTCCTTGACAACTCCCCTCCCCCAGCCCGCCTGTAATAGGGAAAAACCAAAACGGGGGGTGAGGATGGGTAGCCACGAAGCCAGGCTGCCTCTGAGCAGCCCCGGGCGAGAACCCGCGCGCGGAGAGCCACCGACGCGCAGCAAACACAAACAGAGCGATGGGTGGAGGGGATGCATTTGGTGCAGTCTTTTTGTGGTTGCCATAGAAACGCCAGAGACGGAAGAACATGTTGCCTGACACAAAAAGAGACCGATCGGTAACAGGAACCTTCGCCCCGGCTTCATCTACGGCAGAGAAAATTCTTTCACCCGAGGCAGGGAGGTGGAGGGAGGTGGGGGGCAGATGTGTATAAGAGACAGGCTTCTNGGGTGGGGAAGTGAGCCCCAGCGCAGCAGCTCGGCATCCCCAGGCGCACAGACACGCTCCCCCCGGCTGAGCACAAAGAGACGGTCCTTGTGCGGCGGCAAAGCCCCTCCACGCTCCCGCGGTCGCCTCACTTCCTTCTCCGCCTTCCTCGCCTCCTCTCGCTTACCTACCCCTTCCAGAGGTTTTAGGGAAATCCAGCCAAGGAGAGAAATAACGAGGGAGAGACAGAGGGGCGCACACATCCGCCACGCCCAGAGGTGAAGCCGCCTGCCGACAGCACGAACCGCAGATGCCTCCTTTCTGGCAGCCCTGGACACGTGGACTTAGAGATCGGAAACTGAAGGGAGCAGGCTGGGGTGCAGAAATTGCCACTAGTTTATAGGCGCTGTAAGACAGCCAACGCTGGAAAGAAAAAAGCGAGACTCCACCCATGGGGTGGACCCTTCGGGAAAGAAAAAAAAAAAGTGGTCCTCAGCTGACGTCTCTCCCCACCCCATGTCACTTCCTTTTAAAGCTACAATTTAGCAGTTACGGGGAGGGAGAGACGAGCTGCNAAAGAAAAAAGCGAGACTCCACCCATGGGGTGGACCCTTCGGGAAAGAAAAAAAAAAAAGTGGTCCTCAGCTGACGTCTCTCCCCACCCCATGTCACTTCCTTTTAAAGCTACAATTTAGCAGTTACGGGGAGGGAGAGACGAGCTGCTGAAACATGAGCCCCTCCCCCTCCCCTTGCAATTAACGTAAGGAAGTGCTTCGGTAGGCTTCACGTTTGCAACCTCTGGCCGGAGAGCCTGCCAGAATCGGAAACAAAGCCGGCTAGGTGGCCTTCTTCTTTCTCGCCCGCGCCTCGCGAATCCTGTTGCATCCTTGCGCCGACATGGCTCCTCCAACCTCAGCTCGGACCGAGCCGGCCCCGGCCGGGCTGAGACTTGGAAACCGCCTCCTCTCGCGTTTGGTGAAAGACCCGCGCTCTGTAATGCCCGCCTCCCGTCTCACTGGTACGCGGTGCGGGAAGGCCCTGGCATTCCACTCGGAGGAGCCCCAAGGCACCTTCGGCCGAATTATACTGAAAACTCCGGCGATCTGAGGTGTTAAGAACTGGGGAAAAGAGGTTTGGAGGTCGATGAATTTTCTCCCCGCAAAGCAGCCGCCAGCCAGGGTTGATTGCCTGCACGCGCGCGCACCGGACACGGGCACGTGGCATCTGCACCCAGTGGTAGGGTCTGGGCAGACCTTAACAATGAAACAGTGCCCCCATAACTCTGAAAGAGGGCTGGGCTGTCGGACCCCCGGAAATGCCAGGTCTCCAACACGCCTAAAAAACTCTTTCCGCCTCCACAGAGTTAAGGTGCGTGCCCTTCAAATGCTCTCTATTAGAACCATCGGCACAAATAAAATTTGGGAATTAAAGTATGATTCCTGTGTTCACCCCCGTTCTTTAAATGTTTACAATCCACAGGGGAATAAAATAAAATGTTCACAAATAACTAGACTATATTGCAGAATTACCAAGAGCTACCGAAGTGCTAAAAACAGCGTGCCATGAGAAAACAGAAAGGGAAAGAGCTCTTTTTGGTTATGCTGAGGGAAAAAAAAAAAGCACTCATAATTCAGCAAACCGTGGTTTGGACTGGGTCCTATAGGGTGTGCGGTGTTTTGATAGTCTGTGATTGAAAGAGGGAAAGAAATGAATGGGGATGGAGAGGAAGATTGAGAGGGATGAAGGCCATCTGAGGCATAAACAAGGACCAGAACAGGAAACCCATTTGTGTCAATGGTTTATTTTAATATTTATGTGTAAGTAAATTTGACCACGTAGACACGTCTATAAAAGATGTTTCCAAGAAGTTCTTGCAGCCAATGCAATTTAAAGAGTTCTCATGACTTTTCAAATTATGTTTTAAAATCCATTTGTTTCCAGTTTTTCAAAGCCCTTCTCAAGTAGAATTAGACTGATGGTTTTCCATATTCGAATTCTGAAGGGGGATATATTTCAAAATCTGTGCTATATTAAGTGGCTCAGCTCCTAAAGAACCCACCTGCTAATGTAGGAGAGGCAAGAGACGCAAGTTGAATCCCTGGGTGGGGAAGATCCCTTGAAATAGGAAATGGCAACCCATTCCAGTATTCTTGCCTGGAGAATCCATGGACCTCTGTGAGACTGGTGACGTACAGTCCATGGGGTCGCAAAGAATCAGACACAACTGAGTGTGCTTGGATGTGTGTACACACACATATACACACATACACAACTACCAACACAGCCAGTGATTTCAATAGAAACCATTTGAAATTAAAGTTTTTGACCAGTTGCAAGTCTTATTCTGATCATAATCCTTGTATGTCTTTATTCCATTAAGATTATCATTATTATTATGATTATTTTTGCTATTTTCACACTGCTTATATAGATGATGTTACTCACAATAGTCTCAGTAGATACAAATATGGGAGAAAAAAGACCACGTCTAAAAATTTAAAGTGGAAATACAACCTTCTAGAATTAAATCCTATAAGCTTTACTCAGGGTCCCATTTAGAGGCGCTCCTTATTTTGGACATCCTGATTTAGCTATTTCTGTCTGAACAAAGAATTGTGAAATTTTCCAGATCACAATCTAACAATTCAGTTCAACAAATACTTTTTGAGTATCTGTGCTAGTTGCTGAAAATACAAAAACACAGACAAGACATGGGCATTGCCCCAAGGGGCTCAGTCTTAGGAAAGAAAGGACTGTAAACAGTTAAGATACAATGTGATAAGGACTTCCCTCGTGGCTTAGACGGTAAAGCGTCTGCTTACAATGCGGGAGACCTGGGTTCAATCCCTGTGTCCGGAAGATCCACTAGAGAATTCCGTGGACAGAGGAGCCTGGCAGGTTACAGAGTCAGGCATGACGGAGCGACTAAAACAGCAAGTAAATACATTCTCCCAGGCGTGGAGCGAGTTGAACAGCACTCCTCATCCTCCCTAAATTTACGTCTGCATGCACAGGACCTCAGAATGTGACCTTACTCGGTAATGTAATTAGCTAGGCTGTGTTGTGCTGGACGAGGATGAGACCTAAACCCAGTGACTGGTGTCCTAGGAAACACAGATTGTGCAAAAAAGTCACTGAACTGCTAATGATTCTTTCTCTGAACTGTGAGATTGAGGGTCATTTTTATTTGCTTTTTGTATTTTATTGTATTTTGAAAAATTTCTACAATGAGTATTTACAACTTTTATATTAAAAATGATCATGATTTTAAAACAGAAGACTCAAGGTTTCTAAAGTCTTACTGTTCTAGAGCAATTTAGGACAGAAGCGAGGAACAATAGATGATGATTATAACATGTTTAATCCCCCAAAAGAAGTGTCTTCAGAACCCTCTGTTAAAGGTTGAATATCACATGTTTTAGAAAAGTTTCTTTTAACCTAAATTCTGGTACTTCAAATGATGAATATCATGGATATAAAGTGTTAACTTACCTACTATATATTTAGCTGTCATGCTAGATGGTTATCAATGACATTATTTCAAACAGCCTTTTCTCTTAACACACTGACAATATTTTTCTTTCTTTTCATTTGGCTTATGCTATAAACATGAATATAATAGCTATATCCATGTAAATCTGTATACACAGTTTGAAAATTTCCACAGTTGTAAAATACAAATGTATTACAGACTTGTGATTATAATGACCTTACTGTATGTTGTATTAGGAATTGCTACTGTTTTGATGCAAAAAAGAAACGATGTAAATAATAAATTCAATTTGATATTGGGGTCTTTAATCTTACATTTATAGTTGCATATTTCAAGCATTTCTAATTGAGTCTTACAAATATGTCACATACATCACAACCAACCAGCAATCTCTTACGGTTATGCTGCTCTTATCACAATCATTTTAAGTACATTCAGATCGCTCTAACTTTACCTGTCACTGGTGGTAGTGGTAAATAAAGAACCTGCCTGCTGATGCAGGAGACAGAAGAGACATGGGTTCAACCGCTGGGTCGGGAAGACCCCCTGGAGGAGGGGATGGCAACCCACTCCAGCATTCTTGCCTGGAGAATCCCCTTGGATAGAGAGGAGCCTGGCGGGCTACAGTCCTCGGGGTTGCAAAGAGTCGGACACGACTGAGTGAGCACGCATGCATGAGGAAAGCGCGGAGAATTAGGCAGGATTCCTTCCTGATCAATAATGATGACAACCTAAGGCATTCCTCAGATACTGAGGTCCATTGACCAGCTCTCACAGTATTTTAACTCAGAATGTTTCTTGAAATCTCTTACAAATTGGCTCAGCTCCTTTCTCTTTGGATCGCTCAGGGTCTGTTCAGCCTGGCAGAGATGATCCTGGGAAGTCATTCATTCCCTCCTCCTGTGTCCAGGCACTGAGCAACTGGAAATCAAATGAGGCAGGAGCAAATCTACCACAACAGGAGGAGCTGAATTCAAAGCAGTTAATGCTCAACTCACGGGCAGCAAATGGAAAAAGAGCCCAGCTTCACAATCTGATTTTAAAGGAAGGAAGTGTTAGTCACTCAGTTAGCAGACTCTGCAAGCCCGTGGACAATAGCCTGCCAGGCTCCTCTGCCCATGGGATCCTCCAGGCTAGACTAGTGGAATAGGTTGCCATTTCCTTCTCAGGGGATCTTCCCGAAAAGGGATTGAACCCAGTTTTCCTGCATTGCAGGCAGATGTTTTACTGTCTAAGCCGCCAGGGAAGCTCAGTTTTAAAGGAAGTCATACAAAAGAATATTAAGACTTAGCCCTCCCATTCTTTGCAACTGGGTAGAAAGAAGGCACACCACTTCAAGCGGTGTTTCACTCTGGGTGATTTTCAGCCCTTGTACTGTGCATGTTGTGTGATTTTTTTTTTTAATTCATTAATTTTTTTGTCTGCTTCCTGATAGGCATTGCGTCACGCAGAATCTTTCGTTGTGGCCTGTGGACTCTACAGTTCCCACGCACGGGCTTAGTTGCTCTGAGGAACGTGGGATCTTAGTTCTCTGGCCAAGAATTGAGCCCCCATGTGCTGCATAGCCCAGCAGAGTCTCAAATCACTGAACCACCAGGGAGGTCCCCATACCATGTGATTTTTTAAAAAATTTTGATGTGTGGGTTACCTTTATAAACAGAGAACTGGAGCATTTGTTAAAAATAAATATTGTTCTCAACTGATGATATAATGCTTTTCTTTTTTTAATATTTATTTTTATTTATTTATTTGGGTTGGATTTTTTAGCTGTAGCATTCGAACTCAGTTGCCGCATGTGGGATCTAGTTCCCCAGCCAGGGATTGAACCTGGGCCCCTGCATTAGAAGTGCAGAGTCTTAGCCTCTGGACCGCCAGGGAAATCCCTCGGTAATGCTTTTCTTTAATTGGCAAGCTATAGCCTAGTAGCACCTTGGTGTGTGTTAGTCGCTGAGTCGTGTCCGACTCCTTGGGACTCCATGGACTATAGACCACCAGGCTCTTCTGTCCATGGGATTCTCCAGGCAAGAATACTGCAGGGGGTTGCCATACCCTTCTCTAGGGCATATTCCCAACCCAGGGATGGAACCTGGGTCCCCTGCATGGCAGGCAGATTCTTGACCCTCTGGGCCATTAGGGCACCTTGGAGGGTGATCTGATTAAAGTATGGCCTGATCCTGGACCATGAGGATGGGAGCTTGTTAGAAATGCAGAGTCCAGGGCCCCACCCCAGACCTAGTAAATCAGAAACTGCGTTTTCACAGCATCCCCAGGAGACGGACGTCAAGCACAGAAGAGCTTGAGAAATACTCATCTGAGTCCCCATCTCTCATTTTACAGAAGACATTTCAGAGTCCAGGAAGGCTGAGACTGCTTGCCCTGGGTTCCCCAGCAAACAGGAAACAGGACTGAAACAAAGCCGCAGTTTTTAATGATTCCCCACCTTGGGATTCTTTCCACCGTATTCCTCCGGCTTTCAGATGAAAAGCAAGTCTGAAAGAAAACCTATTGGCATGAAAATGTTAAAAAGAGAATTTCTACTTGAACTCATGTTCATTATTCTAAGTGTAGTTATTAAAAGTCCATCTATACTCCATACATTTGAGTTTGTGCTTAGTTTTACCCAAAGAAAATCAATCTTGGAATTTGGCAACTATCAAAGGAAAGTTGGCAAAAGAGCAGGTGACATCTTTTTTCCATGATCACTCATTTTATCTTGGGTTCAGGCCAAAGCCAACTCTAGTTGAATAAAACCTAGCTCCACGACTGATTTGTAAGAGGCGACAGAAAGGAAAATGGGCTCTGCAGGTCCCCTCATTTCTGCTTCGCCACTTTCCAATCTGCTTGTTCCTTACCCAGCTACTTTTGCCAAAGGGAGCTTTGCAAATAAAAATAAGAGAATGTGGTTCTCCCCTCTCTCATCTCTGTCCTTGGGTGCATGAACATCCCCTATATGTCTGTAAGTTTTCCTTTGAGTTACTTAGAGCAGACTCCTAATTCTTTATTTAACTTTTTGGAGCCTCAGCTTCCTCCTACCTCAAGTTCATGGAGTGATTGTGATGTTTAAATGAGACAGAATATGTGAAGCACCTAAAACAGTGTAGAACCACCAAAACTACTGTCGTGCTTTTCTCTGCCCTACCCAGTTCATTGGACTTCCCAGATGGCGCCAATGGTAAAGAACCTGCCTGCCCGTGCAAGAGACATGAGACAGGAGTTGGATCCCTAGGTTGGGAAGATCCCCTGGAGGAAGGCATGGCAACCCACTCCAGGATTCTGGCCCGGAGAATGCCATGAACAGAGGAGCCTGGTTCCTGTAGAAAGGGCTACAGTCCATAGAGTCACAAAGAGTCGGACACGACTGAAATAACTTAGCAGGCATGCACACACCTCATTCATTAAAATACAGATGACTTTCAGATCCATATATTTGGTTGGCCTCTGTCTTCTAAACCTCAGACCCATTTACCTAATTAGCTGATGAATATCTCCAGGAAGACATACTAAAGTGCCAAGTGCTCAGTCGGTCAGTCGTGTCCGACTCTTTTCCACCCCATGGACTGCAGCCCACCAGGTTCCATGGGATTCTCCAGGCAAAATATACTAGGGTGAGTTGCCATTTCTTTACCAGGGGCATCTTTCTGACCCAGGGATTGAACACATGTCTCTGACATCTCCTGCATTGGCAGGCAGATTCTTTCACACTGAGACACCTCAGGGAAGCTAGCCATCCTAAAGGCTTCTGCAATTGAACACTTCCAAAAACGTTTGACCCCAACCTAGCCAGCGTTCTGCCTCCTTTCGGCAAGTTTCTGGTTCCCTGTTGTGGTGAAAGGTGACTCCGAGTTACCTGATTCTTTCCAATTCCTCTTGCAGTCCTTCTCCCCACACCATACCCACGCCATCCTGTTAATCCTCTTCTCAGAGACGTTTGCCAAGAGCCCTCTTGACAAGCTGCTCAGGACTTCTCTCCTGGCTGTCTGAAAACAAAAAACAAACAAACAAAAAAACCCCGCTTCAGATTTTTTTTGGTACATTAAGTCCCCACATACGAACCTTCAAGTTGCAAACTTTCAAAGATGCAAACATGCCTTTGCACATCCAGTCACATGTTTCTTCACGTGTCTGGTGCACACTGTCACAGGCACGCATCCTCTGCAAGTGGCTGAGCTTTTGCACACTTCACTGTACGCACAGTGGGAAAGAATCCACCTCCCAAGGCCGCAGTTGTCGGAGACTTGGGCTCAGTCCCCGGTCAGGAAGATCCCCCGGAGGAGGAGATGGCAATCTGCTCCTGAATTCTAGCCTGGAGAATTCCATGGACAGAGAAACCTGGCGGGCTACAGTTCTCAGGGTTGCAAAGAGCTGGACACTACTGAATGACTGAGTGTGTACACACACACACACACACACACACACACACACAGAGTACAGAGTACATTAGTACAGTATCTTTAGTTCAAGCCCAGGATGTTTGGAAGCAAGAATAAAGGCAGCAGTGGTGTAGCTGGTACCACTGCACTTTTCAAGGTCTGTACTGTAAGATTAGAAATGTTTTCTCTATTTTTTTGTGTTTGGTTTTTTTTACGTATTGTTTGTGCGAAAAGTGTTATAAACCTATTACAGTGCAGTACTATACACCCAATTGTGTTAGCTGGGTACCTGGGCTAACTTTGTTGGACTTACGAACACAGTCTTGAAATGAAACTAGTTTGTATGTGGGGGACTTACCGTATAAAACTCCTTTGGGTTACATGCAATGCCCTTTATGATCCGGCCCTACTCTCCCTCCAATCTCATATCTCCCTTCAATCTTGTTTCTTCCCGTACCTCTCCAAGGATCACCCTTCTTTCACCATTCACCAGCTGACTTCACTCTCTCAAGCCTCTAAGACTTACTGACCACCTCCTCCAGGAAGCCCTCAACTCTTTAAAAGGAAAACCAGTCCGAGTGCATCTGTATTCATGCACTTTACGCAATGACATCCAATTGGCTGTTGTTTCTATAGGTTTATTCTTCCCTAGCTTGTGGGGTTAGCATCTCTGTTTCCAAAGATCTGACACGTCGAAGGCCTTCGTAAATGCTAACTGCAGCGGTGACATCATCACTAGGTCTCCTTCTTCCAAGGGGCAGCTGGGACTCTCTGTTTCCACTTCTGTAACTCAAAGTAGTTTCTTTTGAGCAATCCTTTTTATCCTTATTTTCATATGTTAAAAATACATTCAAGGAAAAGCTTTAACTCTCCGAAGTCACCTCCTTGTTTCCACATATTGTGCTCTTTCTCAGCATTTGTTCATATGCACATGAGGTGAAGTGAAGTCGCTCAGTCGTGTCCAACTCTTTACGACCCCGTGGACTGTAGCCCACCAGGCTCCTCCGTCCATGGGATTCTCCAGGCAAGAATACTGGAGTGGGTTGCCATTTCCTTCTCCAGGGGATCTTCCCAACCCAGGGATCGAACCCGGGTCTCCTGCATTGGAGGCAGACGCTTTAACCTCTGAGCCACCAAGGAAGCTTGAAAGTGAAAAGTCGCTCAGTCGTGTCAGACTCTTCGGGACCCCATGGACTATCCAGTCCATGGAATTCTCCAGGCCAGAATACTGGAGTGGGTAGCCTCTCCCTTCTCCAGGGGAATCTTCTCAACCCANAGGAAGCTTGAAAGTGAAAAGTCGCTCAGTCGTGTCAGACTCTTCGGGACCCCATGGACTATCCAGTCCATGGAATTCTCCAGGCCAGAATACTGGAGTGGGTAGCCTCTCCCTTCTCCAGGGGAATCTTCTCAACCCAGGGATCGAACCCAGGTCTCCTGCACTGCAGGCGGATTCGTTTCCAGCTGAGCTGTCAGGGTAGGCATAGTTTATTTCCCTGTGACCGTACTAGTGTAGACAGTTCCGTCATGTCTTTGTTGCGCACACCCTAGACAGGTTTCTCTTTTAGAAAATCCTGTATTCACTTGTATTGATTGTGGCCGAGCTGGGTCTTCATCGCTGGCAGACTTCTCTCGAGCAGCAAGCGGGGGCTGTCAGCGCAAGGCCTTCTCACTGCAGTCGTCTCTCTCACNAGAAAATCCTGTATTCACTTGTATTGATTGTGGCCGAGCTGGGTCTTCATCGCTGGCAGACTTCTCTCGAGCAGCAAGCGGGGGCTGTCAGCGCAAGGCCTTCTCACTGCAGTCGTCTCTCTCACTGCCGAGCACGGGCTCTTAGACCCACCGGCTTCAGGAGTTGTACCCCTTCAGCAGCTGCAATTCCCGGGCTCCAGAGGACAGGCTCGGGAGTTGGGGCCCACGGGCTTAGCTGTTCCAAGGCACGTGGGATCTTCCTGGGTCAGGGACCAAACCTGCGTCTCCTGCACTGGCAGTTGGATTCTTTACCACGGAGCCATCTGGGAAGCCCGGCCACTTTCTCCTGCCATGTAACTGAACACATCTCCCCTTGCTCTGAGTGTGCTGCCGCTGCTGCTGCTAAGTCGCCTCAGTTGTGTCTGACTCTGTGAGACCCCATAGACAGCAGCCCACCAGGCTCCTCCGTCTCTGGGATTCTCTAGGCAAGAACACTGGAGAGGGTTGCCATCTCCTTCTCCAGTGCATGCTAAGTCGCCTCAGTCATGTCCGACTCTGTGCAGCCCCATGGACAGCAGCCCACCAGGCTCCTCTGTCAACAGAATTCTCTAGGCAAGGGTACTGGAGTGGGTTGCCATTTCCTTCTCCATGTCCTGAGTGTGCTGACTTGGAAAGAGGGTGGACTTTTGGAGAAAACAGCTGGGTCAGGACCCTGGTGGAGGAGATTCAATCCTGTTGCAGCTGCGTGCAGCCTTTCCCGAGGAGGAAAGCTGAGAGGTGGGGGACCCCTCGAGACAATCAGGAAGATGGAAGCACCCCCTGCCTGCCCTACCTCACAGACCCACCCACGTCCCACACCAGGGCGGGCCGGTCCAGAGGACTTGAGCCTCGCTCCAAGTCGAAGCTGCCAGGCACGCCAGCCAGACGGCTCCCGAAGGACCCTGTGGCCCAGGGCAGTGTACGTGGCCGGTGCCCAGCGGCAGATCTGGGGCAGCTGGCTGAGCAGGGACCGTTGCCAGAGGAAAAAGGGGAGGAGGAGGGCAGGGGACTCGACGCAGCCAAAGTGGAAGAGAAACGGGCCTGCCTCGGGGAAGAGAGCGACGCCCGCGTGGGGCTGGCTGCCCTGCGGTCCGCCCGCTGCTCCGACAGCGCTCTGCCTCCGCCGAGCTGCGTTGGTCCCCGGGTTTGCTGTCAGCGCCCCCCTGCACCGTTCGCTGTGCGGGCACCCGGGCACCTCCCGCAGTGACCCAGGCATTGGCAACACCCGCCCCTAGACCCGCAGCTGCCGCTTCTCTCGGTAGTCTCGGCTCCGCTCCCACCAACTGTGTTTTTCCCGGCTGGCCACCGAGAAGTGGGCCTTGGGGATGCTTTTCTCCAGTTGCTGTGCTTTGCCTCAGATTTTCCGAATCCTACTCAGGAGGCTGTTCTGTTGACTCGGGCAGAATGGCTTTATCCCTCATTCCGGGTCTGGGCGCCTGCACTGCCAGCCCTGGAGTTCTTGGGACCGACTCACTCAGCGATGCTGGGTCCCCACTGAGCGACCGAGGAGCTTAGTCCTTGCCCCCTCGGAGAGAGCCAGGCTTCGCCTTTGGCCAGCGTGTGAGTCGCTGTGGGAGCAGCTCTGAGTGCTCGCGTCCCTTCACTGAAGTCTGTGGCCTGCGGTCTACTCAGGTTGTATTTTCCACGAGCTGGTGTTCAGTTACCTTCGTGCATTTCTGCTGCGTGGACCTCCAGGCTCCAAGCGCTGACTGCGTAGGAGGTGGATGTTCTCGTGACCCCACCCTGAGCTGGTCCCAGCCGCGAGGGCGAGAGGAATATCCCAAAGGCTTTGAAAACCGATTCTTTGCTGAGATGAAACGGAGGGTCTGAGTTATTTGTTTCTAAGAGCAACCTCTGAGCGGGGATCTTAACCAAGGTTTAGTTAGATTTTGAGATAAACTTTTTCAAACCAATTGTATAGTTTGGGGCCTAAAAAAATGAATCCAGGGCCACAAAAATTCTGTTTAGGAAGAAGCTGTATCCTTCCCTGTCCCCACACTTGTCACTATCCACTCCCTCCCAGCTTTTCCTTGTGAACTTAGCACTTTTTATAGAATATTTTTCTAAACGATTGCATCCTGTGAATGGAAAGAGAGCAAACTCAACAACGCAACAGATTCACTAATGGGTCGATGAAGAAGCCACGTACTGAACAAGGAGCAGAAAGTACGAGGATCGAAAAAGTGTCAGTGCTTCAGTCGCGTCCGACTTTTTGTGACCTCCATGGACTGTAGCCCTCCAGGCTCCTCTGTTCATAGGATTTCCATGAGAAAATTCTTTCCAGAGAAGAACCCTGGGATGGGTTGCCATTCCCTTCTCCAGGGGAATCTTCCCAAGGTGGGGATCGAACCCAGGTCTCCTGCATTGCAGGCAGATTCTTTATTGTCTGAGCCACAAAGGAGAAATAAAATCTGCAAAGCATCAGCCCTGGTGGGTGCAGCTTCCACATCCTCAGACTCAGCCAAGCAGAGGGTTGACTGTACTTCGCCATCTTACGTAAGAGACTTGGGCATCTTGGGAATCTGATATCTTTGGAGCTCCTGGAACCGAGTCCCCTGCTCACATTTCTCCTCTGGCAACATGTAGAAATCAAATTCCAGAAGGGTCTAACATAACATTCGAATTAATGATGTTTGCAAGGTCGCCTTGCTGCCACCAGTGTGCTGTGCACCATGAGACAGATGTATTTTCCAAAGGCGCCCACAGCAACCTCTTCTGCCCACACAGTCCCTTGCGGTGTGACTCTACCCCTCCCCTCTCAAGGGATGGGGCTTCCTTCCTCCCCCTCAAATCTGAGTGACCTGTAAAAGGGTGCTGCAGAAGGGTGCGCAGAAGTGGTGCTGCATGCCTCCAAGCTGCAGTGGGGGAAGGCGGAGAGCTTCTGGAAGCACTGGCTCTGCAGCGTGGCCCTCGGGGCTCTCCCTCTCAGAACCGATGCTGAGCTGTGAGACGGCTCACGGAGGGGTCTATGAGCCGTCCCCGAGGTGGCCCGGCACCCCACCTGTGAGCAGAGAAGCTTCCAGATGCTTCCCCCAGCCATTTGAGCCCCCCCCCACTTTCACACTCAGGGACAGAAGGGTGACATTTTCCTGGTGCCTTGTCCCACTGGCTAATCCACAGACGCCACGGGCATCACAGAGGTCATTTCACAGCATGACGCTTAGGTGGTTTGTCACACAGCTCAGGAGGATCCAAACACGTGCTAACCATGAACCATTAGAAAAATGGTGCTCCAAACAAAAATGTCTACAATAGCTCTAAAAACTCAAATAACTGAGGATGAAGCTAATGAAAGAGGTGTAAGATTTGACACAGGAAGTTTAGTTGCTAAGTTGTGTCTGTCTTGCAGCTCCGTGGACTATAACCCACCAGTCTCCTCTATCCATGGGATTCTCCAGGCAAGAACACTGCAGTGGGTTGCCATTTCCTTCTCCAGGGGATCTTCCCTATCCAGGGATCCAACCTAGGCCTCCTGCTTTGCAGGCAGATTCTTTCCCAACNCTATCCATGGGATTCTCCAGGCAAGAACACTGCAGTGGGTTGCCATTTCCTTCTCCAGGGGATCTTCCCTATCCAGGGATCCAACCTAGGCCTCCTGCTTTGCAGGCAGATTCTTTCCCAACTGAGCTACCAGCAAAGCCCCATAAAACCCTACATAGAGAAATTAGAGAAGGTTTAAGTGAATCAAGAACTATACTGTAGACACAGATTCAAGTATTCATATAAAAGTTGCAATTTTTCTCTAACCTGATCTGTAGTTCGATACAATCCTTTCAAAGTCAGCAGATGTGAGGGTGTTTCTATCCCTTGTATGGAAATGCAAAGAGTCAAGGAGAACAAGGAGAGAGGACCCACTCTTCAGACCCTGGAGCTTGGGGCACATATTTTATAGCTACATTGACTGAAGCAGTGCAAAAAGAGAAAACTGACCAATGAAACCAAACAGAAAGTCCAGAAATAGACCTCTGCATCTCTAGACACTTGATTTACGATGACGGCAGCATCACGGGTCACCAGGGAACGAATAGTCAGTAAAAAATTAATAAAGTATTAGTTTGCTGAGTCAACTAGAAAAACTGCGCAAAAAATAAAACTCGACTGTTTCTTCATACCATACACAGAAGTCATTCCCAGGTGTATCGAGATTTAAAAGTGAAAGGCAAAACAGTGAAACAAAATAGGAAACTATCTTCAGGACTTTGGGAGAGGGAAAATTCTCCTAAACAGGATTCAAAAAGGAAAAGACTAAGAAACTGGATGACCCCCTAACAAATCTCTGTTTATCAAAAGTTAGGATTAAGAGAGTCAAAAGACAAGCTACAAAACCTAGAAGGTGTTCATTATATAAATGAGTAACAAAAGGCCCTTATNAGAGGGAAAATTCTCCTAAACAGGATTCAAAAAGGAAAAGACTAAGAAACTGGATGACCCCCTAACAAATCTCTGTTTATCAAAAGTTAGGATTAAGAGAGTCAAAAGACAAGCTACAAAACCTAGAAGGTGTTCATTATATAAATGAGTAACAAAAGGCCCTTATGCAGAATGGGCTAAAATTCAACCAGTAAGAAACCAGTAAGAAAAAGTCAACCTCATAGAAAAAGTGTGAAGAATATGAATCGGCACTTCACAAAAGGGAAGGTTCAAATCAACACAGACTTGAAAAGATGATCAACCTCGCTACTACACACCCGTCAGAATGACTACCAAACAAAGGATGAACTCCAAGTGTTGTTGACAAGACCAGGAGGCCATGGCACAAACACTCCTGGAGGGAGGTAGAGATGCAGACACTTCGGCAAGTGGGGTCACGGGTCCCAGTAAAGTCGAAGATGCTCAGCCCCCGCGATCCAGCAGTCCTACCCTTAGGGGAACGCTTGGTGGAAATGCACGCACAACATGCAATCGTCTTCACGGCGGCTTTGTGTGTGACAGTGAGCCACACCCCGATACAAGGCAGAACAGAACATACAAAGAACACGCAGAGGAAGTGCGGCAGGCTCAGACTCCAAGACACCACGCAGCCTTGAATGGAACTCAGCCGGGTGCAACCACGTGAGAAGATATCGCAAATACAATCTGACCACAGAAGCTGGAAACAAAAATGACCTGCTCTGTAATTCCATCGGTAAGTCCAAAACCGGCGAAAGCTGGCCTCCATGCTGTAGGTCAGGATGTGCTCTGAGTCTGTGTAGTTTCTTTGGAGCTGTGGCAGGGGACCTCTGGAGTAGGGGGGAATCAGAAGGGGCTCCTGAGTACTGGTAATGCTCTTGTTCCCCAGTCATATCGGTGGATTCACTTAGGAAAAGTTCACTGATGTGCATACACTTAGATTTGATGCCCTTCTCCATATGTAGGGAGATTTTTTTAAAAGCCAAAAAGAAAAACTATTCACCCCAATTTGTCCATCTGTTACCCAAGAGAAAACTCGAGATCGCCGCTCAAAAGCCATAGAGTTTATGCTCTTACAGCCCCATATTAATCTGTTCAAGGTACCCAGGAATGGACCTGATTCTTAATCTGATTTACGAAAAGGGCTTCAGCAAAAGTATCATAGGTAAGCATGGCTGAATATGATCTCTATAAACTATAGTAGTTTGTCTTTGTTGGGAGATGCCTTGTAATTATTCAGTTGTTTTTCTCATATTTTGATTCCTTCCTTTTTTGTAAGGATGTGTCCTATAGTTTAATATTAATAGCAACAACAGAAATATATGTATTATCATGTCTCTGTTAAATACCAACACTTTGAAGGTGTGTGTACTTGGGTACTTAGTTGCATCCAACTCTTTGCAACACCATGGATTGTAGCCCACCAGGCTCTTGTGTCCCTGAGATTTCCCAGGCCAGAATACTAGAGTGAGTTGCTATTTCCTTCTCCACTTTGAAGGTCAATTGCGGAATCTAGCTTGGTTCTGGGAAGAGGTTGTCTTTCATTCACACAACCTGGACTAAAAAAGTACATTCCCCAAAGTGTTTGTTGCAGGCTGTTCCTGCGTCGTCATTGTGGGAACAGCGTTACCTAGCCAAGGTAGCGATGTTTCACATGTAAACTCCTGTCTGATTCCTAAACGTTCACTGAAGCAAAACTGCTCCCAAGGCAAATGAGCTCCACCTTGCCTGGGAAATCTAGTTCTAGCTGAACTGCTTTCTTAAGACCCAGCAGCCTGCATCAGTCACTTTCTTCCCGAAGGATGAAAGTACCTATAATTGATTGTGTACTCACTATCTACATACATTACATTTGTATTTCATGTGTGTTTTTAACACCCCTTTGGCAAAGCATGCTTATTTTATAGAAAAGGAGACTGCGGCTCAGGGAAGTTGAGAGTTTCCCAGAAGAAAGCCAAGCTGGACCGTCCTCAGTCAGCTGGAGTGAAGCCTGGGCTTAGCACCCTATTGTTCTACCTAGGATCATTCCTTAAGGCTATTACGGGAGGATGGCAAGGGCTGGTTCTAACCTGGGTCCCTTGCCTGTGATATTTGTCAAGATGAGTAAGCCGCTTCAGCAAGCAACTGCTTTCATTTCTTCCTTGATCTCATCCTCTAAAACGTGGCATTCACAGGATGCTTCTGAACTAACAATGACAGCCTCACCCAGGAAAGTAATTACTGGGCTCCAGGTGGTGATACTCACAGCCCCATTTGCAGTGAGACTCATTTCGACACATTCTGTTGCTGTCCTGGGTCACCTTGTGGGTTGTTACCCCTTAGACGTGAACAAGAATTTTGGGGCAAGAATATTGGAGCAAGCTGCCATTTCCTGCACCAAGGGATCTTCCCAACCCAGGAAGCTACCCCACGCCTCCTGCCTAGGCAGGCTGATCCTCTACCAGTGCGCCACCTGGGAAGCCCACGGAACACGGGGAAAGAAAGTGAAAGTGAAGTCGCCCAGTCATGTCTGACTCCTCGCGATCCCCTGGACTGTAGCCTACCAGGCTCTTCTGTCCACGGGATTTTTCCAGGCAAGAGTACTGAAGTGGGTTGCCATTTCCTCCTCCAGAGCATCTTCCTGACCCAGGGATTGAACCCAAGTCTCCCTCATTGTAAGCAAGACGCCTGACCACCTGCGCCACCAGGGAAATCCTATGGAACAAGGGAGGTCTCATTAAATTTGAATGCAGGTAAAGAGCTCTGGGCTTCCCTGGAGGCTCAGCTGGTAAAGAGCCCACCTGCAGTGCGGGAGACCTGGGTTCGATCCCTGGGTTGGAAGATCCCCCAGAGAATGGAAAGGCTGCCCACTCCAGTATTCTGGCCTGGAGGATTCCATGGACTGTATAGTCCATGGGGTCACAAAGAGTTACTTTCACCTTCATTTTCAAAGAGCTTTGAGCATATGCTTCGTGCACCATTTACTTGTTGACCAAGTAAAGTAAATTTTTGGCACCATGCAATATCTGGGACATATTTATTCTAGAATTATGAGTTGTTTATCAGACTCAGATTGAACTGGGAGTTCTTCCTGTGGTTTGCTGTGCCTGGCCATGCTTCAGGGGGAGTGATAGCAGAGAGGGTGTGGGTGGGGTGGGGACCGAGCCCCAGGCCTGAAGCTGTAAGAGGCTGGAGAAAAGATGGGACAGAGAACGGGACAAAGAGAGATGGACGAGGCAGGAAGGGAACCATCCGAGGGCGCCGGGTCCTGGAGTCTGGAGGCTCCGCTGCCCTCCAGGAAGACAAGGACGGGGCGCTGGGTTTGGTGACGGGGAGGCTGCGGTGGCCTGACAGCAGCCGCCTCCAAGCGCGCAAGCATTTAGTGCTGCCATGTGACCGGTGGTTGCAGATTAGGGCTGTTCCTCCGATGGGGCCTGAGTGCCGCCGTGAGGTCAGGGTGCTGAGCTGACGACATTGACCTTTGATCGCGGGAGACTCCTCCTACCCGGAAGATTCCCTTGAGGACCACAGAGCGGGGTTTTCGGCTCTGGATGCCTCTCTTCACAAAGGTGACCTGTCTGCGGACATGGAGTCGCTAGTGGTGAGCAGGGATGCGCGCTGTGAGATCAGGGAGGCTGCCTGCCCGGGGAAAGGACCCCAGGGCTGACCTGTCCCACCCAGCCCCATTTTGGAGGCGCTCAGGGAAGCCGGACATCAGCTCAGCGGGGAACCATGATGATCCATGGGCGAGGGTAGCCGGGTACCCACCGCACACGGGGCCACTTGCCAAAGCTCAAAGTTCAGACCCTTTTTGTCCCCCTGGGAAAAAAAGCAGCAGTGGTGCCACTTGAGTCCTTTCATTCTTTTACAATGCGGTCGTTACCCCTTCTGCTGAGTCCCTTCACTGAAGAAAAACCAGCATTATTTTTTTCCCAACTGAAAGCAATGACTGCAGGAACTGGGTCACAGTCCCAGAGCAGGATTTATTTCTTAGAGTCAAAATCCAAAAGAAATGGACAAAGACAAATGTTCGATATGCAGCCTGACCATCACTGTGCTGAACCCTAAAAACAGCCCTGAAATTGGGAGGCGAGAGGACTTTCACCCAGTGTCGCCCGGACACAGGGCATCCCCAGCTTCAACAGAGCTCCGGGCTGCAACTCAAACGGACTCTCTCCTCCCTTTGCACAGCCCGGAGCCCATCTCCATCCAAATAGCATCGTGACTGGGAACCCCGCTCAGCCTCTGATATCAGGAAATGAGCTGCAGAAGATGCCTGCGCATGACCGCCAGCAGTTAGCGGTGTTCTACTCGATTATCTTCTTTAAAGACAATATTTATTTGGCCACAAAAAAGAATGAAATAGCGCCGTTTGCAGCAACAAAGATGGGCCTAGAGAAGTGAAGTCGGAAAGAGAGACAAATATCCATGATGCCACCTCTATGTGGAATCTTAAAAAAAAACAAGAGAGACACACAAAGGAACTCATTTACAGGACAGAAATAGACTCACAGGCATAGAAAACAAATTTCTGGTTACTGAGAGGGAAAGGGGAGATAAATTAGGGATTTGGGATCAACAGATACACACTACTGCATGTGAAATGGACAACATGGTCCTGCTGTATAGCAGAGGGAACTATATTCACTATCTCGTAATAACCTATGTGTGTGCTAAGATGCCTCAGTCATGTCGGACTCTGCGACCCCATGGGCTGTAGCCCACCAGGCTCCTCTGTTCACGGGATTCTCCAGGTAAGAATACTGGAGTGTGTTGCCATTTCCTTCTCCAGGGGATCTTCCGATCCAGAGATCAAATCCAGTTCTCTGATGTCTCCTGCATTGCAGGCAGATTCTTTACGACTAGCGACATCTGGGAAGCCCTGTAATAACCTATAATAGAAAAGAATCTGAAGAAGTATATATATGTGTGTGTATAAGTGAGTGTGTGTGTATGTACATATGAATCACTTTGCTGTACACCTGAAATATTATATCAACTGTACTTCAGTTTAAAAAATTAAATTAAAAAGACTGTATTTACTCTCACAACATTGTGACTAGTATATAATCTATCTACTTAAATCTAAATTCATTTTGTTTTTATAAGTCATCTCCCCCAAGAAACTCAGTGACGCAGCTTTGAAAAATAACTTGCACAGATCTCTGTAAGTTATTTATGACTATCTCTGAAAGCTGTTCATGTATTGTACATTTAATCAGATAGGGAGGTCTCGTTAATTGCACTGCTGTTCTTTTCGAAATTAATCAAGATGATAAAGCCACTAGACTCCAGTGGAAATTAATTTCAAATAAATAAAAATGAGTTGTGTCGCACCACTGAAGCCCACACACCCACAGCCTGTCCTCTGCCACAACAGAAGCTGCCGCAATGAAAAGCCCGTGTGCACTACGAGAGCGTAGCCCCCATGCTCCGCAACTAGAGAAAGCCTGTGCACAGTAACGGAGACCCAGAGCAAGCAAAATAAAACAAATAATAGACGTGAAGAAATAAAGACTTTTTAATTGCAGTAAAATAAATGAGAAACACTTCGTACTTATATACTGTGAAAATATACTTATTTTGGTGTAGCCTGGGTCCTAAATCTAATGTGCCTAATCGATTCTCTCTAACATCTGCTGGTGGTGGTTTGGTGGTTTAGTCGCTAAGTCATGTCTGACTCTTTGCAACCTCATGGACTGTAGCCCCGCCAGGCTCCTCTGTCCATGGGATTCTCCAGGCAGGAATACTGGAGTGGGTTGCCATGCCCTCCTCCATTTCTAACATCTACTGATTTTTGAATACGTGCTCTTCACTCATTATCATCTTCCCCGCAGTGAAGTGATGTGCCCGATTGGCACACAGCCTGCCAGCTCAGCTTTTTATCTACATCAGAACAGCAGTTCCCAATCTTCAGCGTACCCCAGGATTGTCTGTGGGGCTGGTTGTGTCACAGAGTTCTGGGCCCCACCCCCACCCCCAGTTTCTGATCCAGTAGGTCTGGGCAGAGCCTGAGATCTCACCTCTATGCAGTTCCCAGTGAAGCCAGTACTGCCGGGCTGGAGAAGGACGGTCCATCTGTACGGAAGGTCTGTCTCCAGGCTGCACCACGCAGGGACCCCGAAGAGCATCTGAGCCCAGCTCCCCGTTTACAGCTGAGAAACCATGATGCAGGTGAAGGAAGGTCAGGTCAGTCCAGGCCTAGGGAGCTGGGTGGGGAAGTGGCATTCATTAGACTTAGTGTGTTAGCTGCTTAAGTCGTGTCCGACTCTTTGCAACCCCATGGACTGTAGCCCGTCAGGCTCCTCTGTTCATGGGGTTTCCCAGGCAAGAATACTGGAGTGGGTTGCCATTCCCTTCTCCAGGGGATCTTCCCTACCCAGGGATTGAACCCATGTCTCCTGCATTGCAGGAAGATTCTTTACCATCTGAGCCACCCACTGAATTGGGAGCAGTTTAAGCACAGAGGTTTGCAGCAGCACCACACTCCCCTCACCCCCTTCCAGAAGCCACAGCCAGAGAAAAAGAAATCAGGTCTAACACGCTTGGGCCAGGACGTAGGTGACTGGCTTCCAGTCCTGTCCATTGCTAGTAGATTTCATAACCTCTGTATCGGGCAAGTCACTTGTTTTGGAGCTTTGGTTTTCTCATACCAGAATGAAGGCGTTGGTCCAGCTTATTGTTAAAATCCCTTGGAATTCCAGTTTCCTATGAGTCTACCTAAACATGACAAACCTCTGACAAAGGTTTGTTGAATGAGTAATTGGAAACATACTGTTTGTGTTCTGTCATGGGAAAACAGGCAGAGTGAGTGGCTTCCGTTTGGGGGCGAGGAGGACCTGCGTGGCTCTGGGCAGGATGTTGGAGGGTGTCCCCTTACTCTCAGGAAATCCCAGATAAAAGCAGAGGTTCCAGGCTCCAGTGGCAACCCACCCCAGTAATCTTGCCTGGAGAATTCCATGGAGAGAGGAGCCTGGCGGGCTACAGTCCACGGGGTCGCAAAGAGTCTGACACGACTGAGCGACTAACATCCTTTCTAGGCGCCAAACAGTTCAGACTGAGAGAATCATTTTCCCCTTTACAATGAGAACAGTCATCAGAGAATGAAAAGGAATCAGCAAATCATGAAACTGGAACCAATAAACAGGAAAGGAGGACCTGGGATCCAGAGCAGTGATGAAAAGTGCGGTGGAAGTGGATGGAAGGCGGGTTGAAGAGGGTGTGTTTCTTCCCATTCCGGGGCCTGTTCTGCGCCCTGCGAGGCAGATGGAGCCAATTGTCTCTGAGGACATTGAGAAGTTATTCTTGCAAATACTTAAACAAGAAATAAATGAGGCTTTTGCTAAGAGGGAATGGGCAGACATAGATCTTCAAATCCCTTTGTTTTAGCTTTGAAATAACTACAATTTTAAAATAAGTGTAAGCTGGCTATATCAACATATCTATAGATTCTTGATATTTGGAAACCACAACTTCTTAGGAAGGAGAATGCTAACTGTGTTATAAAAAACCCAAGTTTTGTTTCCTTGGATAACCCTACTTCTGAAAGAGAACCAGAATTATATGTGGTGGGTCCACTTTAAGTGCTATTATGCTCATATATACACTGCTGCTGCTAAGTCGCTTCAGTCGTGTCCGACTCTGTGCGACCCCGTAGATGGCAGCCCACCAGGCTGCCCCGTCCCTGGGATTCTCCAGGCAAGAACACTGGAGTGGATTGCCATTTCCTTCTCCATATATATATACACTAATATATGCTGATTCAGACCATGGAAATGTCTGACCTCAGACATGCAGGACACATGATCTCCTTGTGCCAAGAAGGTTCTGAAGAAGCATGTCACCAAGGCAGGCGCAGCTGGTCCCCCTCCAGCATTGCCGAGGCTGAAAAGATCCACTAAAATTCCTCCACGTTTACATCTTTAAATGACAAAATGGCTTTCAAGTTCCAATAACCGATGGAGACATTTAGACAGTAGAGCACACCCTTGCCTGTTTTTTCTTTAACTAGAATATTCAGAACATAATTTAACCTTTTTCTTGTTGACTCACCATGAATCATCATTCTGAATCAAAACCATAGAATTTTAGTACAAAAGGGTCTGTAGAGACCAGCTAGTTCCATTTCTTCCTTCTCAAGATGTTCGAGTGGAGGTGTGGTAGGAGTTAAGTGTGAAAGCAGAAACGTGCTGCCAGGCAGCTGGTGTGGCTTTGATTCTTCATCCAAGGCTGTGACCCTCCACATCCAAGGCCTGGTAACTTCCAGATGGGGAAAAAATGAAAGAAGAAAAGGGAGAATTCCCTGGTGGTCCAGTGGTTACAGTACTGGGGCTTCGCTGGTGGCTCAGACCGTAAAGCATCTGCCTGCAATGCGGGAGACCCAGGTTCAATCCCGGGTTGGGAAGATCCTCTGCAGAAGGAAATGGCAACCCGCTCCAGTACTCTTGCCTGGAAAATTCCATGGACAGAGGAGCCTGGAGGCTACAGTCCTACCAGGGGTTGCAAAGAGTTGGACACAACTAAGCGACTTCACTTTCCTTTCCAGTGGTTACAGCTCGACGCTTTCACTGCCAGGACAGGGTTCAACCCCTGGTCAGGGAACTAAGATCCTTCAAGCTGCCTGGCCCATGGGGGCAGGGGTGGTGGTGGGGTGGGAGAAATACGGGGGGTTGTGGATAAAAAGGACCTTGAGGATCATCTGCAGCACTTTACATGGAGCTGAGACTCAAAATGAAAGAGAAGTCATTTCAAGTAAGAGTGAGGCCCCATGCAGTAGATAAGAGCCCGCCTGCCAGTGTAGGGGACAGAGGTTCAATCCCTGTTTTGGAAAGATTCCACATGCCCCTGGAGCCACTCAGCTCGTGTGCCATGCTGAGTGCCCTAGAACCCCTATTTCATAACCAGAGAAGCCTCTGCAATGAGAAGTCGGTTCATGCCAACTAGAGAGTAGGCCCCGCTCATGGCAACTAGAGAAAAGCCTGCCCAAAGGCGGCCAAGACCCAGCACAGCCAAAAAGAAATAGATTTTAAAAAGAGGGAGAGAGGCTGGCCCCAGAGGGAGTTTTAGAGTATGAGTTTGAAGTGGTGCAAAGCTAACAGAGAATTCTGAGATTGAGAGCCAAGCTGTCAAATGGGGCTGTGAAAGGGAGGGGATGCTATGGGTGCTGGCCCAGGACCGCCAGCTAAGATGACCTTGGCCCTGAAGCATTAGAAGCTCCAAGAATGCTGAAGTGGGGGCATCAGAAAGGCCCTCGTGGGCGTTAAGATCTCTGACCGTGATTGGATGAAGATGAAGCGTTTGCTCAGGGTGTGTAGCTGAGAGAGCATCCTTGGTTCTGCAGATTCCTGGTGGGTCCAGAAAGGCCGGGCTCTGGGTGGGGCAGACCACGGTCCGGGTCCCGGGTCTGTATCTGGTTGGCGGTGGGAGATCGCTCTTTGTGCTGGGGGCCAGTCTGTGCTCCTCTCCACTCCTGAGTCAGGTCCTGACTTTTCTGATGCTGGTACTTGCTTGTTCGTGGGGGAGACCTGCCAGCGGTGATAGCCAATGTTGCCATCTGCCCCCAAAAATGTTAATATGGGGAGAGAGGAAGGAGGTTTGAGGCTCACATTTTGCCAGGCGGCCCTTTGCCCCTGGGGAGAAGGCTAGGCTCTCATCCTGTCCTGGATGGCTCGGGGGTGGCGGGAGGACCGACCACCAACTCAACACCAGCCTGGCCATGAGGGCATCAGAGCCGGGATCTTGCTCCCCAGCCTGCAGTGCCCTCCACTCCCATCCCAACGAGTCCTGTGGCTGCTCTCCCTCTCCTCCCCGTCTCACCTTGACTTCTTAAACCAAGAAGTTCAGTCCTCTCCTGGTCCCGCAGGAGGGTAGAATCTTGCGCAGCAGCTGGGAGGAGCCCCAGGGCCCCTGGTCCAGGCAGGTCTGGCTGCCCCCTGCATTCCTGTGTCCATTTCCATCGCCTTCTGTGAAGTCCATCTGAACAATGACAGAGCCAGGGTGTTCCATCTTCTTTCTGACTTACGTTCATGAACATCCTCTCTGCTTTCCTCATTCCTAAGAGAGTCCCTTGGACTGCAAGGAGATCCATCCCAAAGGGAATCAGTCCTGAATATTCATTGGAAGGACTGATGCTGAAGCTCCAATACTTTGGCCACCTGATGGGAAGAGTTGACTCATTGGAAAAGACCCTGATGCTGGAAAAGATTGAGGGCAGGAGGAGAAGGGGACGACAGAGGGTGAGTAGGTTGAATGACATCCCCGACTTGATGGACAAACCTTTGAGCAAGCTCCAGGAATCGGTGATGGACAGGGAAGCCTGGCATGCTGCAGTCCGTGGGGTTGCGAAGAGTCAGACAGGACTGAGAGACTGAACTGAACTGAACTATCTGTCCAGGTGTTGTTTGGTCATCACTTCTGTAGTGACCAGAAGCACCTGGAGTGCAGACAGGTCCCAGATACTTGGTCGCTGTCGTCTTCTCCGAAGAACTGAGTCTACAGCTGGGGCCTCTCTTTGCTGGGGCCGCTGGTCTCCGTCTGCAGCTGGAGCCTCTCTTTGAGGGCTGGGGGTCTCCATGGAGCCCTGCGGTGTTTGCTCCTTTGATGAAACCCAATTTGGGCTGCAGCCTGGCTGGGCTCCCGTGTGTAGGCTGGGGCTCCACCGCACCCAACCTCCTCTGCCACAGGGCTTCCTTCTCTGTAGTTGAGTCCCTGGGTGTGGCTGACACAGGCCCCCAAGACCTCTTCCCCAAAGACTTCCAGCCTTGCCTTCATAGTTTCAAAATCCTTCAAGTGGCTTCTGATTCTATGTTTTAAATGCAATCTTCTCCTCTTTTCTCTTTTATCAGAAAAAAAATTTATCTCTAGATTGTGAGCTCCTTAAAGTTAGAGATGAAAAATTTTCCTCTAAATTTGTATTGTGAAAAAATTTAAAGCTACAGAAAAGGTAAAAGATAAATGTAATGAACATTCCTATATGCTTCACCTAACTTCACCACTTGTTACTATTTTGCAATATTTTGTCTTTTTCTGTATTGCAATTATAATGACAGTATTTAGGAATTTAACATTGTTTCAATGCTATGATCTAATACAATGTTTCTATAGATTTTTTTTTTTAAGAGATGATGAAATGTTATGCCTTGAATCCACTTTTTTACCCTTCTTAATCAACACCATTCAGGATCAAGCACAAGATGACACACGCAGGGGTCCCTAAATAAATCTTAGTTGAATGAATGAAGACAGGGGTGAATAAATGAAAAGTCCTTTCGATGTGTCTTCAAACTTGAAAAAGCGTGCAACTGAGCACAGTGCATGAACTCCCTGTGGGAATTACACGACCTTCAAAGCTCTTCTTATTGATCTTGGCAGAAACCCTACACCTGACAGGATACATATTTTGTAACTGCGTGTGTTGTTTTTTTTTTTTTTTGTCATTAGCTGGGCGATATTTAAGTTGCTGATGCTTAGAGGGAGAATCTAGAAGTTGGCAAACCTGTTCAAAGTGAAACATATCAACACCTCTGTTAATCACCCCTCACACATCTTACCAGCACCCAGCCTCCAACACCGCTTTCAGCTACTGAGAATGCAAGCGAGCACCGTCAAATAGAAAGCAGAAGGCGGCTGCAGCTTCGCATTGCAGGATTTCATATTCGACAACAGAAAAGGGCAGAGCTTGGCTGTGATGGCACGCGTGGTGTCGGCGGTGATCGGCCACAAAGAGGCTTCTGTGGAAATTGACAGCACATTCATTGCCCCAGAGCACAGCGTTCCCCGCGGCAGACTGTCCTCTCTCACCTTGGAGGGAAATTGTCTACTCATATTTGGTATCACATACGCCCAGCATGAAGCACTATGTAAAGAGTGCCCTTTCCACGGGAGGCCGGGTGCGAGGTGGGAGGCGGTGCAGACGACAGGTGCCCCCATCCTGGTTGTCCCCCTTTTGCCGGCATCTGGGGCAGGGACCTCCTGTCTAGGGCAGCAGGTAGGCATAGTTCAAAATTATGCCTACTTTTCATCGGAACTTAAGGGAGCTGAGCTTCAGTCTCTCTCTCCATTCGGACAGTTGATAATTTTGCTTCCTGCCCCCCACATTTCCTATGTGTCCTTTTAAGCCTGCAGGCACCCCAAGTTCTACATAAAATCTCAGTAGCGAGTTATCATTAAATATATTCTATGGGTGCAGCAAAGCAATCACTCTACCGTGTGCTCTAAACAAGGGTGAAAAAAAAAAGGTGAAATTGGAGTCGCTCAGTTGTGTCCAATTCTTTGTGACCCCATGGACTGCAGCCCACCAGGCTCCTCTGTGNGCTTTTAGCTTAAAATAATCAAAGACAATGACTCAGATTTACTGCTGTTCTTTAAGCTTGAAATAATGGACAGTTTTGGACCTGGCAAAGTTCCGTTGATTATTCTAGTGATTTCCAGTCCTGGTTTATAGCATTCAGAGGTGTATCAAGGAGTCATGATATTCTCAAAAGCAAGTGCCACTTCCACAGCACTTCAAAGATGTCAAATCTAGTGTCGCAATCAGGAGATGCGTTTCTCCTGTGCAGTTATGCAGTTGGCGACAATTCCTCAGTCACTCCCTCCGTGCTAGAATGCTTCCTCACCAAGAAATGACTTTCCTTTAGCTTACTTAAAACTGGAAATTATTTCCTGTGTTTGATTCTATGAGATGAGTTGCTATTAAAGGTGTCAGTACCCAAGTAAGCCAAGTGCTAATAAATCCGCTAAATTTTAGTGATTCATGTTGAGACTAATTTTTCACATGAAACTTATTCCTATCGTTGACCCAATAATTCCTTCAATTGAACTTCATATTTTTCACATCCATTTTTATACTGAAGAAGCCAAAAGTGGTATAATAATCCTGTAAGATGGCCTTTCCTTTGGACAAGTCTGTTAATTGTGCCCTTACTCTAGACTGGACACTATGCAATAATATATGGTAACTCATATACGTCTCACAGTCCTATAAAGTAGGGCTTCCCATCTTACTCACGAACAAAGTAAGACAGAATTAAGTGATTTGCCTAAAGTCACACTGCTAGTTAACTGTAAAGCCTGGAACAGTGTAACTCCAAAGCTTATAATCGTAAGCACAAGGCATTGTGGTATGCCTGAAATAATGTCTGCTGAACATTTATGTTCATTCTATATAATCTTCATAGTAACTCTGAGTTTAGATACTTTGTCCCTTTTTTATAGGCTCAGTTCACACAGATAAGTAGCAGAGCCAGGACCTGAACATTTGTCCTCTTGGCCCCAAACCTGTGCTCCTCTCTGCATAGAAGCCCACCTCTCTCGTTTCTTCTCCTCTCTGAGCCACGGTGCCTTGCTGGGCGTCCGCTGTACCAGGACTGACTCATTCACTGCTGCATGCAATCACCTGAAGGAGGGCCAGCTTACCTGCCTTCCTTAACGTTCACTGTTCTTGTTCTGCTCTTCTTTTCCAACTGGTTAAAATCCATTCTTGCTCACCAAGATTTTCTTCTGAGCATAGATCTGTCCAGCTTCTGCCTCAACAGAGCTCATCCATGACCCCAGAGTGAGTCAGTGACTGTGGCCACAGTGGTAAAGCCACAAGAACCAGTGGCCCCTCCTCTGCATCTGCTCTTCCCGCATCCTCCAGTAACTGGCCGATGCTCCAAGCTGGCCTGTGTTATCTGTGCCCTCCCCTCTTCCCTGTGTTAGCCTGGCCCTGTGCCACGCATCCAGCAGGACCAGGTGTAGGCTTTCCTTTTCTGGAAGCCTCTCTCAGTGACTACACTCTGGGAGCTCCTGTGGTCTGGAAGGCCCCCACGTGGTCAGCGGAACAGGTGTGGGGCACACATAGCTCTGGGAGAATTTCTTGACGAGGCAGCACTCGGGGCAGGGACATGTTCACTGGGCTGCTGCTGCTAAGTCGCTTCAGTCGTGTCCGACTCTGTGTGACCCCAGAGACAGCAGCCCACCAGACTCCCCCGTCCCTGGGATTCTCCAGGCAAGAACACTGGAGTGGGTTTCCATTTCCTTCTCCAATGCATGAAAGTGAAAAGTGAAAGTGAAGTTGCTCAGTTGTGTCCAACTCTTAGCGACCCCATGGACTGCGGCCCACCAGGCTCCTCCATCCATGGGATTTTCCAGGCAAGAGTGCTGGAGTTGGGTGCCATCGCCTTCTTTGGTTCATTGGGCAGACCTGCATTTTTTTAGTTCAGGCTCACCAATTTACTAATACTCTGGCCCTTCAGCAGGTTATTCAACACATAAGCCTATGTTTCCTGATCTGACATTCAAGGTAACAATTAACCACATACCTTCTGAGGTTGTTAGTTCCCTGGTGACTCAGATGGTTAAAAACAAAAAACAAAAAACTGCCTGCAATGTGGGAGACCCAGGTTTGATCCCTGAGGCAGAAAGATCCCCTGGAGAAGGACATGGCAACCCAGTCCAGTATTCTTGCCTGGAGAATCCCATGGACAGAGGTGGGTCACAGTCCATGGGGCCACAAGGAGTCGGACACGACTAAGCGACTTTCCCTTCCGAGGTTGTTGGAAAGAAGGTGGAAGATAATCCGTATCAAATTCTTCTCAGTAGGACTAGCAGATCTGGAAATTTTTCTTGGACAACACGTAACTACGAGTGTTGGACATTGTGAATAGCTTTTAAAGATCACAAAGTAGGTGGGGATGTCCTTTGGTATCTGCAGGGGATTGGTTCCAGCCCCCTTATGGACACTAAAACCCGAGAACGCTCAGAGCTTACACCAAATGGTGTGGTACTTGCATGTCACCTACACATATCCTCCCAGGTACTTTTAAGTCACCTCTTGATGACTCATAAGACCTATTACAATGCAAGTGCTATGTAAATAGTTGCTGGAAAATTCTGAGATGGGAATAGCAGACCACCTAACCTGCCTCTTGAGAAATCTGTATGCAGTTAGAACTGGACATGGAACAACAGACTGTTTCCAAATAGGAAAAGGAGCACGTCAAGGCTGTATCCTGTCACCCTGCTTATTTAACTTATATGCAGAGTACATCATGAGAAACGCTGGACTGGAAGATACACAAGCTGGAATCAAGATNTGGAGAATTCCATGGACGGAGGAGGCTGGAGGGGTCGCAGAGTCGGACACAACCGAGTGACCAGCACTCACCAGGCAGCGTTAACGTCTGCGGCACCGAAAAGTGACTCAGCTACACACGTATACTCTTTCTCACGTCCTCTTCCAGGATGGTGCAGGATGCTGAATATGGTTCCTTGTGCTCACAGGAGGCCCTTGTTTACCCATGCTGCCTCTGCATCTGCTAACTCCGAACTCCCAGTCCTTCCCTCCCCCTCCTCCCCGAAGAGACCTGTTAAATTTTGATGGCACTGCAGCTAGTACCTAGTTTTAAAAACCACCAGGAAGCTTCCCTGGTGGTCCAGTTTGGTTTAAGAATCCGCCTTGCAATGCAAGAGACATGGGTTGGATCCCCGGTCTGGGAAGATCCTACCAAATCTGTGCGCCACAAGCCCTGAGCCCGTGCTCTGGAGCTGCTGAACACATGTGCCGCAGCGACTGAAACCCTTTGCAACAAAAGCCACGCAACCAGAAGCCTGCCCACCGCGAGGAAGCGCAGCCCTCCCTTGCCGCAGCTGGAGAAAGCCAGAGCGCAGCGACAATGACGCGCGCTGCTCAAAGGGAAATAGACAAGTAACTCTTTAGAAAGAAGATAAACCACCAGAACGAATCAGGAGCTCGGAATGGAGACCAGGATGGCCACGGGCTCACTCGGCAACCCTTTCCGGCCTCGAGAGACACACCCTGGGCTACCCTCCCCTGCCCTGAGCATTTATGGACAACGTATCTTCAAAGATGGACTCAGACGCTCTTTTGATTCTTTTATTGACAATTTGAGTACGACCTTAGACAATTGTCGCTGAGTGTTTCTTATACAACTAGAAAACAATAAACACTCTTCTGCAAAGACTTTCTTTCTTTTCTTTGGCTAGATTCAGGTTTTTGTGACACCGTTCAGTGCTCAGACGTGTTCATTTATAGTGGCTTGTGACTCAGCCTCCTTTACAGTGGCCATTTGTCCTTTAACTTGTTTTAAGAATCAATTTATGCTATTTTGAAAAAAGAAAGAAAGAAGGCTACCATCAGGAAAAGAGCAGAGAGCCAGGGCTTCTGCTGCCGGAACAAGAGGGAGCTGACCTGGTGCAGCCTGGCACCCCCGAAGCGCTATGCAGATCGGGGAGGAGGCAGTAACAGCAGCATCACTAAACCTCAGGCCCGGGGCGGGTGCGAAACGCTGGGAGCTCCCCATCACAGAGGGAGCCATCGGATTGTCCTGCAGGGTCGGGAGTGAGTGAGGAGCCGCTGTGACTGCTGGTTAATGCGCAGGCGGGCCCCCAGCAGGTTCCAGGCTGAGCCCTGATGCCAGCCGACTGCAAGAGTGGCTCGCCCGTGCCCTGCCTTTTTCTCACTCGAGATACCAGCTCTGCATCATCTCTGTACTACCCATAGGCGCCCTAACAGGAGCCAGCAGCCTTGGGGCCATAATAGGGAGGCTGGATCTTCAACAGAGTGAAGCCACGTGACTCCTTTCACACTGATGGGGCTGTCTCCCGCTCATCACGTTCCAGGTTCAGGACCCCAGTGGGAGGGAGCGGGGTGGGACAGTCCCTGTATGGACCCTTAGGGACAGGGGGCACAGGACATCTGCGGGAGCTTGCTGAGGTTCCCCCCTTCTCCCTCCAGCAAGGATTTCTGGTGCTATGTCTACAAAGACGAGGCTGGCCGCTGGTCTCCAAATCCATCTGAAAGAAGCCTTGTGCTCCCAGGAGAGTCATCATACCCTCAGGGACTGCCACCACCTTCCCGAGAAGGCAGGCCACGAGAAAAAAAGACAGCGGTTAGACTGTTCCACCCACACACTGTGCTGTGGGGAGGGAGGTTGGTGGCATTCAACGAAAACGCGTCTCTCTTTGATGCACTGCGAATGACGCATAAAACAAAGATGAAAACTCGATCAGCAATCCAATTCAAGCTGTGCTAACGTGAGGAAAAACTCCCTGTGAGTTTACAATCGCAGAGAAAAGAACTCTGAGTAACACACTGGGTGGGCAGAGCCCCTGTGTGGGTTGCCCTGAACCTGGTTAATTACACTTATATTGTATCTTGATTCCACATCACAATTCGTCCGCAGTGACCCCTTTATCCTTTCTAGGCACTTTTTTGTTGTTGCGGTTTCCCTGTGCGTCTTATCGCTTTGACAACTGCAATTTGAATCAGATCAGAAAGAGATCCAGAAGAAAATATACTCTGATATAAACAAGTGTAATTAAAGTTGTCCAGGCAGATAGAAAGAGCATGACCCTTCTGATCTGCCTGGTTCATTCTGACAGGCTGGAAAGGTTCCTTTTTCAGAGATTCTGTGTTAATAAACTGGGTGTTTGTTAACACTGAGAATCATCACTGAACTCATTTCTAACAGTGTCCTCTTTAGAGGCTCCTTGTTCATTACACGTACAGTGAAGCCAGACGTATGAGCTTATTTTTCACGCTCAAAATGAGTGCTTAAAGTCAAACTCTAGATTTTGTAATGTTTTTGGAAAAACAACTTCTAAAGTTGCAGAGAGTTAAATGGAATGAATGTTCAAATACATACATTTTGAGCATTCAATGTTCAGATTAACTTTCATAATTTCTCACTTAGATGACAAGCTGATTCATGCAGAGTTGATGTTTCATTAATGCAAGATATAAATATAGAATTCTTGGGGATAAACACATAGTTTTGACTACTGCCTGTGGCTCTTTGGAAATACATGCTTCCTGAAGATTTAAATAAGTCCGTTGCTATTTAAGCCGTGCATGAAGTTCTCAGAACCCAGGCAGTCTTACAGAGAACCACAGGTAATAGTCCCTCGAAACCATTCCCCACCCCACCACGGGCTTCTTCCCAATATTTGCTGAAGGTAAAAGGCAGGTTTTGCCCGACTTGAATTCAATCAAGAGTGACGGCGCACAGACGGGGCACCGCACTGTCGTCTGTGCTCTTGACTGAGCGTATTTTCGGGGCTACTTCCGGCTGGACTCATCACTGGCTTCGCGGTTTCTCAGGGGCCCAGAGACGGGGATCCTGGGAGCTTCTCCGATAACTCTGCTTTGGTGGTTTTGGAAAGAACTGGAAACGTGTGTGTGTGTGTGTGTGTGTGTGTGTTTAGAGAGAGAATTTCAGTTTTGGACATGCTGAGTTTAGATGCCTGTGGATCATTCCAGTGGAGATACCTAGTAGGGAGGGCTATAGGACTGGCATATAGCAGGAATTCTTTATGTAGTTATCATATGAATGAAAATGGTAAAGCTCTGAGGTGCAAAGATAGACGTGTTAGTCATCACTGTACCTTATTATCTTACAATCATATAGATGGTAGTTGCTTTCATGGGAGTTGCTAGAGTGATCTAGCAAGAGTATACAGCCAAGAGATGAGGTCTCAAGTCATAATTTAAGGCATCAGGAAACAGTAGCCTGAAAAGGAGATGTAAGGCGTTTTCAGAGGTAGGAGAAACTCCAAGAGAGAGAAAGGACCAGGGAGTCAGTGGGGCAGATGCCAGAGAAGGAGCCATAGCTGATGGAGAAAAGTCATGAACTGGAAAGTAAGAACTGGAAAACTCCCATCTAGTTTCCCAGTTAGCAGAGACATTGGCCAGAGAAGTTTAATACTGAACTTATACCTATGCCAGGCACGTGTGATATCCAAGCATCAGTTCAGTTCAGTTCAGTTGCTCAGTCGTGTCCGACTCTTTGTGACCCCATGAATCGCAGCATGCCAGGCCTCCCTCTCCATCACCATCTCCCGGAGTTCACTCAGACTCACGTCCATTGAGTCACTGTTGCCATTCAGTGATCTCATCCTCTGTCGTTCCCTTCTCCTCCTGCCCCCAATCCCTCCCAGCATCAAAGTCTTTTCCAATGAGTCAACTCTTTGCATCGGGTGGCCAAAGTACTGGAGTTTCAGCTTTAACATCATTCCTTCCAAAGAAATCCCAGGGCTGATCTCCTTCAGAATGGACTGGTTGGATCTCCTTGCAGTCCAAGGGGCTCTCAAGAATCTTCTCCCATNGTCTTTTCCAATGAGTCAACTCTTCACATGAGGTGGCCAAAGTACTGGAGTTTCAGCTTTAGCATCATTCCTTCCAAAGAAATCCCAGGGCTGATCTCCTTCAGAATGGACTGGCTGGATCTCCTTGCAGTCCAACGGACTCTCAAGAGTCTTCTCCGACACCACAGTTCAAAAGCATCAATTCTTCGGCGCTCAGCCTTCTTCACAGTCCAACTCTCACATCCATACATGACCACAGGAAAAACCATAGCCTTGACTAGACAGACCTTAGTCGGCAAAGTAATGTCTCTGCTTTTGAATATGCTATCTAGGTTGGTCATAACTTTTCTTCCAAGGAGTAAGCGTCTTTTAATTTCATGGCTGCAGTCACCATCTGCAGTGATTTGGAAAAGAAAAGGCATAGATCATGTTAAATCTGTATCAGAAAAGGACATGTGTTTACTGGGACATTTAGAAATGTCGCTTCATGTTTATGAGATGCAAAAAACAAAATATCAAAAGTAAACCATTTTTTTCAGACACAAGCTAAAGTTCAACCAAATAAATGCTCTGCTCTGAAATGCTTTCATAAACACTAGGAGACATCGTTATACTATAGGTAGTGATTGCATTGCAATTATGTCTGACTTGTTTGGTGCTGCTTTTGAGTGTTTTAATCTCTTTGAGTGTACTTTAAAGAGTCTGTTATCGGGAAGCATGCTGTGAATGTAAGATTGTGTTCTCATCCAAAGCCCGTCATATTAGAAAACCAAGGTCCAGGATGACTGAGACCAGAGGAAACCAAAACAAGAACCCAGAACTTTCTGCAGGGCTTCTCTCTTCTATCATATGACCACTGTCCACATCATCTCTTTTGTGAGTAAGCCACATTGGTATAATTGCTGCCTACCTTATATCCAGAACTATTCTAATTATTATAGGGTATAAAGTAATTTAAGTTCTCTGACCACATAGAATCATGATAGAACAACAGGCTACATTCAAAAGGAATTACAGTAATGAGTTGGACACCATTTGTTCACCTGTATTCAGCTGGGTTTTTTTTGAAGAATGAGTTGGCTGTAAGAAATGAATCGCCAGTCTATCTTCGATTCAGGATACAGGATGCTTGGGGCTGGTGCATGGGAATGATCCAGAGAGATGATAATGGGGAGGGATGTGGGAGAGGGGTTCAGGATTGGAAACTCATGTACACCTGTGGCGGATTCATGTCAATGTATGGCAAAACCAATACAGTATTGTAAAGTAAAATAAAATTAAAATTAAAATTAAAAAAAAACAAAAAGATCCCAGGTCGTTTTTAAAACCGCGTTTCAAAGCAGCATTACAAATGAGTGCTCACATTTGTACACCGTTTACCTTTTAAGAGATACACCAATAATGATTCCTCTTGGCTTTTGGCTTCTATTGTAAGGTAATATCTTTGGCACCTTTGGAATCTTCTCTTTGAAACTCTTTTCTTTAAGCGTATTTCCTAGGAGATTTGCTTACATGTTTCTTTTTCCTTTAAACCTATACTGCAACTGTGTGGTATTGTTCAATGAGTAGCATACTGAACTATCTTAGTTCCTAAATATATTCATGTCTAGCTTTAATTTATGGTGACGTTACATTTTGTTTGATTTACATATCTCTATACTTTCATCATAGCCTATCAACAATTTATAGTTAGTAACATTTTTTAGGTTGAAGTGGTAATAGATTTTATTCTACACATGCATATCATTTACTTGCTTCCTTTGAATATATTTCTTAACTATTCTGAGACTTAACTTTCTCATCTATAAAATGGGAAATAATAATGTCCAACATTTAAGGCCANATAGTGTATTTTCAAAATAAGAATACCAGTATTATCAGCAATGGTATGAATCCTGAAAAAAAAGTTTGAATTCTTTATGTCTTTAGGTTACATCCCACCAGTTTCAAATTGATATGTCATAAATTCACCTGAAATATTTTTTCTCAATGTGGGTAAGCTACCAACTGTAGCAAGACAAGCTCATTTGTTTCATTTTCCTTTCAGTTACTTAGAATTGCTTTTTAATGTTGATTTAATTTTGTTGTATAATTACCAAAAATTTACATAACTCCCAATTCAAAAGTAAATCAAGGTATATTCAGAGAATTCAAGTTTCTATATCTGTTACCTCCATTCCCTTATAGAAAACCAATTTATTTAGAATCAATTTTGTGGTTTTTTTCATTCATTGAATTTTTTTTAAATAAAAGCAAGTACTGTGATTATACACAAAGCAAGCATTGTGTATAATATTCTTTATAGCTGTGATGGTTAATTTAATGTGTCAACTTGGTTGGGCCACAGTGCCCAGAGTTTTGGCCAAACACCATTCTGGATGCTTCTGTGAGAGTTTTTGGATGAGATCTGTCTACATCTACATAGTAGTCCCTCAGGTAACTGCATCAATATTTATTCACCAGTCCTCTATTGATGAATTATTGGGCTATTTCCAATTTTTTCTGTTACAGATGGTGCTGCAATAAATTACCTTGTGCATCAGTCATTTTGTTTTTTTGCCAGTGAATTTTGATAAATTTTAGAAGTAGGATTGCTTGGTCAAAAAGAATGCATATACAATTTTGCTAGATATTATCATATCCACCCTCACAGGAGTTATACAGCTCTGCATTCCACCAGCAATATATGAGGGGGTCTCCCAGGTGGCTCAGGGGCAAAGAATCTGCCTGCCAGTGTAGGGGCTGCAGAAGACAGGTTCAATCCCTGAGTGGGGAAGGGCCCCTGGAGAAGGAAATGGCAACCCACTCTAGTATTCTTGCCAAGATAATCCCATGGACAGAGAAGCCTGGCAGGCTACAGTCCATGGGGTCGCAAAGAGTTGGACACAACTGAGTGACAGAGCACATCACAACAATATATGACAGTGCCTATTTCTACCTAGACTCCCCCACAGAATATGAGTGTCAAACAATTATATTTACAAGAGTATGTACTTCCGATAGGTAAGAAAAGGTATCGGTAAAATTTTGACTCNGCCGCTGCTCCAGCTACACGTCGAACCAGTGGTCCCCCATGCAGGCGCGGTTCCACTCGCAGCCGCAGTTCCAGCACCACTGGAGCTTGCACTGGGGCTGCGGGCACTTCATATGCATGCATCCTCCTGCGGGCAGAGAGGGGACACGGATGAGCGCCTGGGCGACACTCCCACACCCGCCCGCGTGCCCACAGATGACTTTCCCGTGGAATTACTGCAAGCAACGGAAGGGCAGAGTCTGAACATCTGACCTTCACGAAGAACGGAGTGAATAACCTATATGGGAGAAGATCTGGAGAAGACGGGTTCACTTAGCCCCTGAAGCTAACTCAACATTGTAAATCAATTATACGCCAATACTTTTTTTTTTTTTTTTTTAATGAGGACTTCCCTGGTCGTGCAGTGGCTAAGATTCCATGCTTCCCAATGGAGGGAGTTTGGGTTCCATCCCTGGTCAGGGAACTAGATCCCACATGCCACGACTAAAATTCCCGTGTGTTGCCACAAGACCCAGCACAGCCAAAATAAAGCTAAGCGAATGTTTTTTAAGAAAAGCAATGATGAGATCGAAGCATGCCACTTTCATCAAGGACAAACTTTATTTGTAAATCTGAGTTTACTGACTTCTCTTGAGATGGGTTTTAAAGACAAATGTTTTGTGTTTCACAGCCAGGGGTCAATTCCTTAATTAAATATATAGTAAATTTAATATTTTAAGTATACAATAATGTATTTTGCAATTTAATATATAATAATGTTAATATATACCATGAGTAATTTTTATCACTTCTTCAGTGTTACTTGGCTTGAAAAAATTCATAATACAGGAGTTGGGACAGTTGTTTTAAAAGCATTTAATATTGAATACAGTCCTTCATGCTATTCAAAATTTTATTTAAGATGAGGATTGTTGATGTTCAGTTGCTAAGTCACTCTCTGTGACCCCGTAGACTGCAGCACGCCAGGCCTCCCTGTTCTTCACTATCTCCCAGAGTTTGCTCAATGTCATGCCCATTGAGTCAGTGATGCCATCCAACTATCTCACCCTTTATCACTCCCTTCTCCTGCTGCCCTCAATCTTTCCCAGCATCAGGGTCTTTTCCAATGAGTTGGCTCTTTGCATCAGGTGGCCAAAGTATTGGAGCTTCAGCTTCAGCATCAGTCCTTCCAATGAATATTCAGGGTTGATTTCCCTTAGGATTGACTGGTTTGATCTCCTTGATGTCCAAGGGACTCTCAAGAGTCTTCTCTAACACCACAGTTTGAAAGCCATCAATTCTTTGGCACTCAGCCTTCTTTATAGTCCAGCTCTCACATCCACACATGACTACTGAAAAAACCATATCTTTGACTATATGAACTTTTATCAGGAAAGTGATGTCTGCTTTTTAATATGCTATCTAGGTTAGTCATAGCTTTTCTTCCAAGGAGCAAGCATCTTTTAATTGCATGGCTGCAGTCACCATCTACAGTGATTTTGGAGCCCAAGAAAACAAAATCTGCCACTGTTTTCACTTTCCCCCCATCTATTTGCCATGAAGTGATGGGACCAGATGCCATGATCTTAGCTTTTTGAATGCTGAGTTTTAAGCCAGCTTTTTTTACTCTCCTTTTTCACCCTCATCAAGAGTCTCTTTAGTTCCTCTTCATTTTCTGCCATTAGAGTGGTATCACCTGCATATCTGAGGTTGTTGATATTTCTCCCGGCAATCTTGACTCCAGCTTGTGCTTCCTGCAGCCCGCCATTTCGCATGATGTACTTTGCATTGCAGGCGGATGTGTTACCACACGAGTTACCAGGGAAACCCTCAAGATGAGGGCAGTGAGAACTAATGAATTACGTCATTTACTCCTCAGAAGCACCTTGTGAGACTACGGGGATTGCCTGGTTGCAGAATTTTCTCAAGGTTGAGTACTTTTAAGTGTATAGGCAGGGCTTCCCTGGTGGCTCAGTGGTAAAGAATCCGCCTGCCAGCGCAGGAGACATGGTTTCGGTTCCTGATCCAGGAAGACCCCGCATGCCACGGAGCAGCCAAGCCGGTGTGACACAACCGCTGATCGAGCCTGTGCTCCGTGGTCCACGAGCCGCGACGCGTGACGCCCACGCGCCCTGGAGCCGGGGCTCAGCAACGGGAGCAGCTACTGCGGTGAGAAGCCCCGCGACCAGGGAGGAGCCCCGCTCTCCGCGACTAGAGAAGGGCTGCGGCAGCAAGGAAGACCCGGCACAGCCAAACATACATAAACAGTGCGAAGCCAGAGCGTTAGCCGAGATCTGTGGGATTTCAACGTTCCTTCATTCAGGAAGCAGGGCCTTTCCAGTACGGAATGAGAAGTCCCTTATTTGGGGACTTATTTTGGGATTTCCCCACCTCTCCAATTTGTTAACTGCATTCTCTATTTGCTTCTGGGGGTCAGAGAGCAAGTCTGCTGTGACGTGAAGGGAAAGTTATTTGTATAAAATTGTATGTAGAGAACTGTTTGTAAGCGAATCTCCCAGACAATCCCGGCAGATGTGGTTTCTTTGCTTGAATCTCACTTAGCATCGAATACGCTCCATTATTCAATTTTACCAATTATCTTGTTAAGCCATTTTTTTTCCTTGCCAAATTTTCCAAATAATTGCTTCAGGGCTGTCTCATTTTTGTATTAAAAGCTTGGCATGAGAACTTGCACTAGTATAAAATATTTATGAATATGAAACTACAGGCATTTGCTTTAGGCTAACTGAAGGGTATTTAGACTCCCAGACTTTTCTACTTCCTTTTGGTTGGCTTTAAAGGGCATTTAAGCATTTACACATGCGGAAAATAAAGGGAAAAACTCACTGTTATACTTTTAATATTTTCCAATTAGGATTACACAGTTACAGGGTTGAGGATTTTCAACACATACTGACTGTGCACTTAGGATTTCAATAATGTAATGCTGTATAATCACTTAAATTTTTCTGGAATATCATAAAGAATACTAAGCAATGCATTCAAATTAGCTGAATATTAAAGGGAGGCTGAATGAAAGCTTGAGAATTTTTCCTCTTCCACTAAAATCTTAATGGATCTTGAGCACTAGCATTAACAAATGAGATTTTATTATAGAAACTGGACTCACAGTGGCATAGCAGAATAAGAAAAAAGGAAATAGCAGGAGAGAAGACAATCATTTTGTTAACTCTCTTTTCTTCCTGGTATGTAATACAGAAGGAATATTTTAGACCCCATAAAATGGAGAAATGTCAGGGACTCCAACTCTAAAAATCTTGCCAGCTTAAAAGTAAATGTTGATCAGTCATGTCCAACTCTTTGTGACCCCATGGACTGTAGCCTACCAGGTTCCTCTGTCCACGGGATTTTCTAGGCAAGAATACTGGAGTGAGTTGCCATTTCCTTCTGCAGGAGATCTTCCCAACCCAGGGATTGAACCCAGGTCTCCCACATTGTAGGCAGACGCTTTACTGTCTGAGCCACCAGGGAAGTTCCTAATGTCACATTGATTTGTGGATATTTGGATGGAGAAAATCTGGCTTTCTTCTTAGAGAACTCTGTCTCCTGACCGATGCCCAAACCATGGAAAGCTCAAACTATACAGAGCCAACACCATGGCCTGGGATCTCACTGGTTTGAGATGGACCTGGTAGAAGTGAAGAAAGAATTTCAGAGGTTGACGTGTGTTATAGAAGCAAGTGCAAAGATTTAGCCTGCGTTTAAAATGGTGAGAATTCTCATGATCATGACAGCTTTGCTGAAGAAGAACTACTCTTCAGGAATTCAGTTAAATATGAAACATTTAGGTGGAAAACTATCATGAAATTAGCTTTTAAAAAAATATTAGTTTTATATAACTTTCAGTGTTAGAAACACGTGATCATTTATCCCACTGATTAGGGTGAGTACTTAGAATATTGCAGATTGTCTCTCCCTTTCCACTGTTATATAAAATGTTTTCTCTTTTTTCTTTAATTTTTAAAACTTGAATGAAAGATTCTTTACATTCTATAGAGCTTTACAATTTTCCAAAGGAAACTAGCTCTTCTAATAGAGCCTAGGTTTGTTTAGGCTGTAGTGATAGCCTTTAGAACAGTTTAGACTATCATGAATTAGCTGAAAGGTTCAACTTTTCAGTTCATAGGTTAAAAATCTATAGGTATGACCTCTAAGCCAGTGGGAGAATCAGGTTTCCCTGAAATTAAATCCAGTTTGGCTTAATCTCAGTTTCTTAGATTTTTGGCCCCTGCCTGCCTCTTTCTAAATATGAGTCATTCATCTCCAGTTGATTCAAACAGAATTTTGAGAAGACTAAAACCTCTCCCTTCATCCTTCAGGATCACACTCTACGCAAAATTGCAAAGAAGCATTTTTCGCTCAATGATACGTTCTGTGCCCTTTTTGTTTTTTAAATATATTTAGCTCTACCTTGTTCTTTGAAAGCTTGCCTGTCCTTGCGGCACTAAAGAACACTCGCACGTGCCCCGGTTTTCGCTCGTGTATTGATTCCGAGAATATTCTGCAACACGTGGCCCCGGAACTCGTACCAGTGATCAGGATTCCAAACGACAGATCTGTGTGTACGGCAAGGATCCTGGATATGCTGAGCTGGAGGTGGTAAAGTGAACACACATTCTGTGGACTTTAAAAGCAGCTGTAGAACATTAAAAAAATAAAAATAAAAAAGCCTATAGGTGAAACATCAGTGCTTTCCGTGTATATGGTAAGTCGCAATATTTCGTAGAAAGAACCAGATTAGGAAACGTTGCTACAGTCAGGAAGCACTTGATGCCTTCGATTCCATCTTCTGGGGGTGCAGGTGTGGTCTGACTCAAGGTGGATCTGAGCCCGTGGGTTCCCGGCCTCAGGCCCTCGAGTGGCGTCCTGCCTTAGAGAATCGAGTCCAAGCCCCTCGGGTCACGCAGGGCCCTGCACCGCACCCACCCGCTTCAGCCGAGGCTCCTCGTCCTCATAGGGGAACAAGCTGGGCTTCTTGCACGTGCTGTGTGGACGTTTCACGCTTGCTGCCCTTGCACCTGCTGGCTGCCGGGAGGCTTGCCTGCCTCGTGATACCGACTCTCATTCTGGGCTCAGGCATCATGTCCACCAGGGCCTCTTAACCCCAGGGTCTCTCTCCAGCTCATTTTCTCTACCGTATTTTAGAAAAGTATCTATGTATGTGTCTCTCTCCATTCCTAGCTCCTTTACATTCACCAGGGTATTTATTTATCAGGTGCCCTTCTGGGCTCCAGAGGATAGACAGCTGGGGTTCCTGACCTTTGAAAATAGCAGAGCGGGTCTCTTACTGTTGAATCTGCATCCTTTAAGGACCCACGAGGCAGAACACCGGCCCGTGCTTCTCAGCGCTGTGCCTCCTCTCTGGTGAAAGGGCCTGGCTGCTTTCTTAACCTTGCTCAGTCCGTGAGGACCAGGGAGGCTCTTTCCTCTGATTCTGGTGTTGTCTTCTCTTTACTGGTCGGGGCCAGGCCGCTGCAGGCCCAGGAACATTCCAGATCATGAAGGCATAATGATGACTCAGTGGATACATTCTAGGGACTTGACCTGTGGTGCTCTCACATCCGTCTTCGGTTGGTGGTGTTCAGTTGCTCAGTCGTGTCCAGCCCTATGCCACCCACTGGACGGCAGCACACCAGGCTTCCCTGTCCCTCACCATCTCCCAGAGGGTGCTCAGATTCATACCCATCACGTCGGTGATGCCATCCAGCCATCTCATCCTCTGTCGTCCCCGTCTCCTCCTGCCCTCAATCTTTCCCAGCATCGGGGTCTTTTCCAGTGAGTCAGCTCTTCAGATCAGGTGGCCAGGGGATTGGAGCTTCAGTTTCAGCACCAGTCTTTCTGGTGAACACCCAGGACTGGTCTCCTTTAGGATGGACTGGTTGGATCTCCTTGCAGTCCGAGGGACTCTTAAGAGTCTTCTCCAGCCCCACAAAAGACTTTCCATACAGTCCTTAGCAAAGGAAAGAGAGGCTGCAGGGCCCACCCTGGGGCTATGGGTGGGGTTTCACTCCCAGCAGGCCAGCTCTCAGCCCCGGAGCAATGAGTATCTCAGTGTCAGAGCGCTCTGGGGAAAAGACTGGAAGTTTCCTGTGTGTGTCAGTCACTCAGTCACGTCCCGTTCTTTGTGACCCCATGGGCTGTATTCCGCCAGGCTCCTCTGTCCACGGGATTCTCCAGGCCAGGATACTGGAGTGGGTTGCCATTGCCTTCTCCAGGAGAGTTCAGTAGTGTTAACAATAAGTAATATGAGGGCAGTTCGTGGTTCTTGAGCGCTCTCTCTGTACCCTCCATCCTGCCTGATCCTATAGTTGGGCAGCTTCTGTTTAGCATCTCTATTTTACAGACGAGGACTTGCGGTTTAGGAGGTTAAGAAGCTTGACGTGGGTGCTGAGGTTCAAACCCTGGCCAGATGGCCCCAAAGCCCCAGTGCTGAGCTCCCCGGCTAGCAAGCCCTCGTAGATCCTGACTTCGCCGCCGCCCTCCGAGAAGAGCCCCCGGCCGCCGCGCTCTTTGGCCAGCCCAGACTCACCGTTTTTTTCTACGGGCACGTGGCAGCGGGGACAGGGCTTGGTGGTCTTCTTGATTGTTTCTTTGGAGGCTTCCTCCCACCGGGCCTGCTCTGCTGCCTTCTCATCGACTCTGTAGGCCTGGGGAGAGAAGACAGGGAAGAGACAGTCAGATCTTCAGAGTGGGCTGGGCACGGGTTCCTTGACACGCTGTCCTGGAAATTCTTGGACACGGAGGTGCCTTCGGGCAAGAAGCTCGGAGGGAAACTCACTCGACAAGGGGTGGACAGGCCCCGGGACAGTTTTCTTGGCGTGTGGCCCGCGCTTGCAAGCCAAGAGAAGGCCGCGTGGCTCTGCGGTCTGAGCGCCTCCTTTGTGCCGTTCTGACTGCGTGTGATAAACGACATCGCTCGGGTGCTGATATGTGGGCAGCGTGAGACAGGCCCTGAAACCCTTCTCGTCAGGTGTTTCATCAGGCGTGTGCGCTACCTTTAATGTTACATCGGGGATTAGACAAGTTAAACCACTGCCCGAAGCGGATAAGTAGGAGAGTCTCTGTGACGCCAAGATCTTCGCTTTTCAGCTTTCTTCAACGCCTTACTATCTTGCACTCCTGCACCCGGACAGGAATGTGGTCGCTGATGAGACGGGGCAGGAAGAGGGCGGTGAAGCTGATGTGACGGGAGAGGGCAGCAGGAGCCAGGAACAGCCAGAGGCCAAGACGGGGCCTTGGAGCAGCTGCCTGGGTTCAAATCCCTACCCGGGTAGGCGGGTTTGGGAACACTGCATAACTCCCTGAAAGTTCCCATCTCAGGTGGAAATCGATCCGTCTAGTGCACTGTACTGAGGATCAAGTGGGTCAATGTCTTTAAAGAAGTGAAAAAACAAGTGTCTGACACCCATTAAGTGATGCTATGAATGACCTGGGCATCTACAACAAGCTCTCAAAATACTTGCTAATGTCATTCACGTCAGAGGAATGACTTATCCCTGACTCAGACCACAGAAAGGAGGAGGGATTTCAAAGGCGCCACAGCAGATATTCTGCTCAGACACTACAATCTCTTCACTTACTTCAGTGTTGAGTGAGACGTGCAACGAAAGAGGTGGGACATTTTTGGATTCAGTACAAGAACTCTGTGGTCTAGAAATAGATTTCAAATGGTAATCCAAACAGAACCCCTCTATCTTGGCCTCTACGGAATTTAAAAATTTTCTTCTATGCTTTAAAATTAATGCAAACACGCAAGTCATTTTATTAATCCGTGATGATTCTTAAAACATTCCCAGGCCTATTTTTAGGTTGCTTGTGTGCTAAGTTGCTTCAGTGGCATCTGACTCTTTGCAGACCTGCGGCCTGTAGCCTGTCAGGCTCCTCTGTCCATGGGATTCCCCAGGCAAGAATACTGGAGTGGGTTGCTGTGCCCTCCTCCAGGGGATCGTCCCAATCCAGGGATCAAACCCATGTCTCTTATATCTCCTGCACTGGAAGATGGGAAGCCCATTTTTAGGTTAAGATACTACTAAAAATGACTTAAATATAAGTTAGTAAAGAAACCGTATAGTACAAAATGTTCTAACACTCTGATATTACTTTAATAATAACATTGATAAAGCTTTATAGATTTACAGCACATTATTTTTTTGCACTTTGATTTCCTCATTTCAGGGGATCCTCATGGTAATGTGGAGAAGCAGGCAGATATCAAACCAAGGAAGCTTCTGAGTAGTAGAAAAAGCCACGGGCCGATGTCAGCATGCTGGTATAAAACAGTCCCAGGGTCGACTGAATGCAAAGATTTGGGAAACCTGGAGGACGGAAACCCAAACCAGAGCTTCTCTGGCCCAGAGTCTTGTGCTTTAGGATCAAACTCCGCCCAGCACTGCTGCCTCTTGGCAGGCTTTCTACATGGTGAGAGTGAAGACCGTGAAGGCCAGAGGGCGGGAGGGCTGTGGTCAGAAATGTCTGCCTCAGTAAGTACAGCCGCCGTCCCCTGGAACCGCCGTCCCCTGAAACCACCGTCCAAGGAGAGACCTAGGTCAGGCAAGGAATCTGGTGAGTGGATCCTTCAGCCCAGATGTCAATCCAACTGGTATCATGTCATCATCAGAGTCTACATATTTTTGAAATATTTAAGTTTTCAGTCTTTTAAGAATGAAGTATTGGGAAGTAAATGGGCTTCCCTGGTGGCTCAGTAGTAAAGAATCAGCATGCCAAGCAGGAGTCACAGATTCATTCCCTGGATCAGGGAAATCCCCTGGAGAAGGAATTGGCAACCTACTCTTGCCTGGAGAATCCCATGTACAGAGGAGCCTGGGGGGCTACAGCCCATGGGGTCGTAAAGAGTCAGATATGACTCAGTGACTTAACAATAACCAGATTTAGAAGGAAAATAACTGTCTTTACATTTCAGATGCAGCACTTAATAGTTTCATGGTAATGAGTATTTATGTTTCTGCCAACAGAAAGTGAGTTCATCCGAGGCCAAGGGCACGGCTGTGTCTTCCTCATCTCTTCAGCGTCTGTCTGGCACAGTGGGCTGCACCCAGTGGGCACACAGTACATTTTAGCTGAGTCAACAAAAACAACACATCCCATGAAGGTGCCAACTTGACAGTCGTCTGGAATCGAGCCCCGTGAGCCCAGAAGGGCATATCCCCGATGGTGGTCATCGAGGTGAGATCAACTCCTTTCTCTTCATCGGCTCTTCTCTTCACAAAGGTTAACGTCCTCTATAACTCAGAGGGTGTCACGTGATTTTCACACAGTTAGAATAAAGCAGAGTCAGTATAACGCGAAGAAGCAACCGCAGGTCACAGAGGACTTCCTTTGGCTCTGGGACAATGTCAAGACTGTTCCTGGCCGACAGCCCAGGATAAAGCTGTGATGAATGAGAAGGTCACAAGATTTAATAAGCAGGTGTGTATCTCAAGTACATGCCTTCCCTGACCCTACGTCCCTAGCTTTTTTTTTTTT
>SJYV01035945.1:0-31932 GCA_006410875.1 Neotragus pygmaeus
CCACTCCAGTACTCTTGCCTTGAAAATCCCATGGACGGAGGAGCTTGGTGCAGGCTACTATCCATGGGGCCTCAAAGCGTTGGGCACGACTGAGCAACTTCACTTCACTTCACAGAGCCAATGAAATAAATATTTTTTAAAAAGAATTTGCAATTCATATCCATCAATGAACGAAGTATGGATACTCACCACAATATGGAAGAACCTTGAAAACATTACGCTAAAGTGAAAAAAAGCTAGTCATAAAGGATCATCTATCGTATAATTCCATTTAAATAAAATGTCCAGAGAACAGACGAATCTACGGACAGAAAGCAGATGAGTGGCTGTGCAGGGCTGGAGTGAGGAGGATGGCAGGTGTGGGTAAGGGGTGTGGGACTGGCATTCGTGGTCCCAACTTCTCCATGCAGTCGACCACCTCTTCTTTCCTACGCTTACGTCCTCACCACACTGATAACCCTTGCTTCCATACCTGGAATGCCCTCTTGCCTTCTCAACAGTGAATTCCTACCCCCTACAAAGCTCTACTTCGAGCCTACCTCTCTCACACAGGACCACCCCAGTCCAGAATATTCTCCACTCACTTCCCCTGAACTTCCAGACAACATGACCCACATTCATTGTATGACTAAGAGTTACTGGGTCCTGTCGAGTCGAGGAACTTTCAGTCCTGGAGGGCAGGGAACTTATGCTATGTCTCTTTGACTTTAAAGTACCTTGCACGCTGCCTCGGCAAATGATGAGGTTGCAGCAACAATGGACGTGAAATTGCCAACGCCTAGATGACTGCGATCCTGAAATGAGTCATTAATTCTACATCTATTCAATGACCCGTCAACCTACGCTTTTGACAAAATAATAAAACAGAAACACAGGTTAGTTAAGTAATTTACCCAGTAGACAGCGCTGGAATCCACATATCCTAATAAGCAGCCCCACATCTGCCTCCCCACTCTGCCAAGTGATTTTTGTTGTGTAGTTGCCAAGTCGTGTCTGACTCTTTTGAGGCCCCATGGACTGTAGCCTGCTGGACTCCTCTGTCCATGGAATTCTCCAGGCAAGAATACTGGAGTGAGTTGCCATTTTCTTCTCCAGGGATTCTACCCAACCCATAGATCAAACCCCCATCTCCCACATTGCAGGTGGATTCTTCACCGCTGAGCCACCAGGGAAGTCCTGCCAAGTAATTTACGTTCAGGAATTGGGAAACTGAGAATTCTTGCCCCAGACTATTACCCCAAATGAAAATACAAAGCATTGAGCTCTATGCATTATTTCAGGCAACTAGTTTCAAGTAGGGAAGCAGTTAATATTCAAAATTGAACCGTTCTAGAAACATACAAGGTACCATGAGTCAGGGACGCAAAATAAAGAAGGGGAGAAAAAAAAAAACCCATGAACACTTTTAGATCTTAAAATGATCAGATATGGAATATAAGTAAGTGCAATATGTTCAAAGAAAGAAAAGAGGGATAATTTAAAAGTAAGTGGCAGAAGGGGGTGGGTTGGGGGAAGGAAAAATTGGGAGTCTGGGATTAACAAATGCAATCTATTATATATAGACTCTGGATAAACAACAAGGTCCTACTATATAGCACAGCAAACCATATTGAATATCCTATGATTAACCGTAATGGAAAAGAATATGAGAAAGAATTTATATATATATAACTGAATCACTTTGCTGTACAGCAGTAATTAACACATTGTAAATCAACTATACTTCAATAAAACTTAAGAAGAAAAAAAGTTCAAGCAGCAGGTGGAATTTCAAAGCAAGCTTTCAAGGTTCTTCAAAGCTTCTTGAGAAGACATAAGCAAAGGACTACAGCCTTAGGCTAAACAATCGGCCTTTACAACCCCACACCCACACCATCCACGCGTCCAAACAGGAATCCAAATGACAAGTAGAGAGGTACATACCCACCAACGCCACTATAAAAACAGTGCCAAGGGCACAGACCTTTCTCCACTCACAGAAAATGCAAATTTGCCAAAACACATTCTCCTTTCTTTCCTTAAGAAATGGCCTTAAGCACTGGTAAATAATCACAGAAATTACTGTCTGCCAAAGATACTAAATTGTTTATAAATCCCAAGAGGGAAAGACACACAAAAGATGAACACCAAGTCTAAAATATATCATTGAAAGTTTCAAAATCACGGTCCCAGGGCAAGCAACTAGAAAAGGTTTCTAAGTGGGAATAACCAGATGACCGAAGACTAAATCCAGAGATGGGCCAAATGACAAACACCCTCCTAAGCATCGCTCCTGTCTCAAAAATACCCACTGGGTCCTCCCGCCGAGATCCACTGCGCTTCGGGAGGAGGCTTTCCAGGCATTCGTTCATCCAGTCATCCTGAAAATACTGAGTCATCAGGTCTAAGATGTGGCAAGCACCCTGTGAGGGCTCAGAATCCAGTCCAACTCCATGGCCCACACGAGCCAAACCTAGCCTATCTTATTCCACACTGTGCCTCCTAAGTCCCGTCTGGTCAGAGCTGCGATCCTTCCAGAGCATCAGAGGTAAAGGACCATTCTGCTACTGTTCTTACTGTTTTACTGTTCTCATACTCCAACCTTCCAATCGTCTTTAATGCTCTGAGAGACTGTCAGAAATGCATTTCTAGAAAAATGAAATGATTAAAAACATACAAAACAGAAGCCTAAAGTTTTCATGATTATAGTCAGAAACCCATAAAGTTAATTCTGTAAACCTGCCACAGAAGTTGCTAAATGTTTACCCTCGATTGCAATACTTATACCAGCAACAAGGTCCAGGCCACAGATGCTACTCTAAGCAGCCTGCTCCAAGACTGACCGGGTCTGGGGGTGGGGGGAGGAATAAATTAGGAGGAGTTTGGGATTAACATATACACACTGTTACATATAAAATAGATAAACAACAAGACCTACTGTACAGCACGAGAAACTATCCTCAATATCTTATAATAATCTGTAATGGAAAAGAGTCTGAAAGAAAGAATATATATATATAACCGAATCATTTTGCTGTACATTTGAAACTAACATAATAATGTAAATTCACTATACTCAAATAAATAAATCAAAAATCAAAACAAAAACTTGACTGGGTCTTTACAAAATGGCGCCTGGTAACTAAATCATCTCCAAATAGTCCACACTTCCTATCCAAGTTCTACTTATTCTTCAAGATTCAGCCCTAAACCCACACTGTGCTCAACTACGCCTACCCAGTGGTTCAAAGCTGGGGCAACTTTGCTCCCCCTAGGAAACAGTGGTCAATATCTGCAGACGTTTTTGACTGTCACAATTAAGGGATACAATTGGCTTTGGGAGGCAAAGGCCAGGGGTGCTACTAAACATCCTCTGATGTACAGGACAGCCCCCCAGAATACCAACAGTGATGACGCTGAGGAATCCTGACTTATGCCAACCACTGCCCTCCCAGATCGTCTCCTAATCAAATTCCCATTATACTGACACTCAGCATCAATCCAGAATTTAATGATATACAGCCTGGCACTGTTTATAACAGTTGCGTGTGTGTGTGTCTTTCCCCAACTTAACTGTAAATTCCTCTGGAGGATGAAGACCACGTGGGTATCATATCTGAGTCCCCCATAGGACTTGGGAGGGTTACTCTGAGGACTGCTCGTCACATACCCCTGTCTCCTTTCCCACCTGCTTGATGCAATATATACGGATCTAACTAGTTTCTCTATCAACTCATGCATTAAACTACTTTTACTCTGCACTTTAGCAAAAACAAAAAAACTTGTGTTACTTAGCAATGTGAAGTCGTAAAAAACATTAGCCAAAACCTGGAATGAAAGATGTGGGTGGTTTGATGCTATTGTTTTTACATTCCCTGTCATGATTACATGTTTATTTCCTCAAAGGAAAAAGTCAGCCAAGTATAAAATACCAACTTAGAATGCCACTATTTTGCAAGACTATCTACGAAAATTATATACTACTGTTCTCACACACATTTCCTGTTAATTAGAGGATACTTTGTAGAAAAAGCTGCTCCAGCAGAATTCGCTATAACAGTCCAAATCCTCTGCAGTAAGGAGGAAATCCTGCTGACGATGGTATTTCCCACCAAATATGACAGGACTGCAGCCAAAAGCCAAGCCTCTATCAATGGCCAGGGTGCTACACGGCAACCGTGTTTTTGCAACACGGTCTTCCCATCTCTGTGCCAGTCCATCCTCAGATGTGCATAGAGAGATCCTAAGAGGTAATCTAGAAGTAACTATTCACATCTGACAAAAGAGGATGGGGACAGTAGACTGTTCTCACAATTACATTTCATGGGAGATCACACCATGAGTTCACATTTCCATAGTGGGCACACACTGATGCCCCAGAGACATTCTGGGCATGCTCACCCACATCCCATGAGCCAGGTCCCATCAGCTCTCTCCTCCCTCAGTGGGCTATAAAGCCAGGCCAGGGCGCCCTCTCTGCTGAAAATTTCAAATATCAAACTTCATTAACGGGCTTCCTGGGTGGGTGGCTCAATCATAAACAACTGGCTTGCAATGCAGGAGACCCGCGTTCGATCCCTGGGTCGGGAAGATCCCCTGGAGAAGGAAATGACAACCTACTCCAGTATTCTTGCCTGGAGAATCCCATGGGCAGTGGAGCCTGGCAGGCTACAGTCCATGGGGTCGAAAGAGTTGGACATGACTTAGCGATTAAACCACCACCAACTTCATTCAGGTGGACACTCTGTTCTATCTCAGCTCAGTTCAGTCGCTCAGTCATGTCTGACTCTTTGCGACCCCCACGAATTGCAGCACGCCAGGCCTCCCTGTCCATCACCAACTCCCGGAGTTCACTCAGACTCACGTCCATCGAGTCCGTGATGCCATCCAGCTATCTCATCCTCGGTCGTCCCCTTCTCCTCCTGCCCCCAATCCCTCCCAGCATCACAGTCTTTTCCAATGAGTCAACTCTTCACATGAGGTGGCCAAAGTACTGGAGTTTCAGCTTTAGCATCATTCCTTCCAAGGAAATCCCAGGGCTGATTGCCTTCAGAATGGACTGGTTGGATCTCCTTGCAGTCCAAGGGACTCTCAAGAGTCTTCTCCAACACCACAGTTCAAAAGCATCAATTCTTCGGCACTCAGCTTTCTTCACAGTCCAAGTCTCACATCCGTACATGATCACTGGAAAAACCATAGCCTTGACTAGACGGACCTTAGTTGCCAAAGTAATGTCTCTGGCTTTGAATATACTATCTAGGTTGGTCATAACTTTTCTTCCAAGGAGTAAGCCGTCTTTTAATTTCATGGCTGCAGTCACCATCTGCAGTGATTTTGGAGCCCCCCAAAAANCTAGAGATCTCTTCAAGAAAATTGGAGATACCAAGGGAACATTTCATGCAAAGATGGGCTCGATAAAGATAAGCAACCTAGACCATCTGAAATAATGGCTAAGAGTGCAGGAAATATGAAACTGGTTGAGGAGGGATAAGATTAATTATATGGAACCTCAGATCTAGCTGCTGAGGTAAGGAAAGTTACTTGCCTCTTAGCCCTATTGACCATACCTCCTCTCTTGGGAGGAAGGGATGGCATCTCATTCCTGACAAAGTAGAGCCTCCATATTGTAACAGTGGAACTCGACACAGTCAGAGGCTGGGCTGGATGACTCACAGCTGGAATAAAGATTGCTTGAAGTATCAACCACCTCAGGTATGCAGATGATACAACTCCAAGGGCAGAAAGCAAAGAGGAACTCAAGAGCTTCTTGAGGATGAAAGCGGGAGTGAAAAAGCTGGCCTAAAACTCAACATTAAAAAATCTAAGATTATTGCCCCAGGTCCCATGACTTCATGGCAAATAGATGAAGAAAAAGTGGAAACAGTGACAGATTTTATTTTCTTGGGCTCAAAAATCACTGTGGACTGTGACTGCAACCACAAAATTAAAAGATGCTTGCTCCTCGGAAGAAAGGTTATGACAAACCCAGACAGTGTATTATCACTTTGCTGACAAAGGTCCACAGAGTCAAAGCCATGATTTTTCTAGTAGTCATGTACGAATGTGAGAAGTGGATCATAAAGAAGGCTGAACACCAAAGACTTTGAACTATGGTGCTGGAGAAGACTCTTGAGAGTTCCTTGGACAGCAAGGAGATCCAACCAGTCACTCCTAAAGGAGATCAACACTGAGTAGTCACTGGAAGGACTGGTGCTGAAGCTCCAATACTGTGGCCACTTGAAGCGAAGAGCTGACTCTTTTCAGACCCTGATGCTGGGAAAGACTGAGGGCAAGAAGAGAAGGGAGTAGCAGAGGATGAGATGGCGAGATAACACCACTGACTCAATCGACATGAGTTTGAGCAAACTCTGGGAGACAGTGAAGGACAGGGAAATCTGGTGTGCTGCAGTCCATGGGGTTGCAAAGAGTCAGACATAACAACGACTGAACTACAGGAGGTATGAACAGATAGGAACAGCGAAAGTGGAAGTCACTCAGTCGTGTCTGACTCTGTGGCCCCATGGACTATACAGTCCACGGAATTCTCCAGGCCAGAACACTGGAGTGGGAAGCCATTCCTTTCTCCAGGGGATCTTCCCAACCCAGGGATCAAACCCAGATTGGAGGACCAGCAGTGAAATTGTTATCGATTTCAGATACCTCACTTCAGATATGCTGGGATGCACCTATTTCTGTTTTTTGTTTGTTTTTGTTATAGACCCAGTTGTTGCTGTTACAACCAACCTGCAGGGCTTCTAATGCATTTCGCCTGTGCAGGGTCTGACTGTATCTTGCCTCGTGCTCACTCCCTCCGTGCGTGCGTGCTCAGTTGCTTCAGCCGTGCCCCAGCTCTTTGCGACCCTGTGGGAGGTAGCCCGCAGGCTTCTCCCTCCGTGGGGCTCTCCAGGCAAGGATACCGGAGTGGGCTGCCATGCCCTCCTCCAGCGGGCGGCCCCCACCCGGGGCCCAACCCTCCTCTGTCTGCTGCGCCCCTTCATCGCAGGCGGTTCTTTACCGCTGAGCCGCCGGGTGGGGGCGGGGGCGCCCTGCTCACTCCCGCTATTCCGCACAAAACGCTGACTGTGTCTGTGACCTAGGAGAGAGTAAGCATCTACGTAACTGTTCTGCCGCCTCGTTCTGTTATTAGAACAGGTACAAATACATTCTCCAGCAAGAGCCATCTTGTCTCGTTGCAGTGAACAGTGTTAGGGCAAGGAGAGAGAGAGAAGAAGGACCGTTCACGTGACAGGTGCACAAGCTTAAAGCTAGAAGCCGTGTTTAGACAATCAGTGCAAAGCCCAGTGGGATTCACTCACTAGAGAGGAAAGTAGAAGCAGAGAGATTCCTTTGAAAATCCACCCAGTAGCAAGTAGCAACCAGGAGGAATTTGTAGGACCTGTAAGCATTGAAGCACTGGACACAGGATGGATGTATTTGTGCCTTCTAAATCTGTGTATTAAAAGTGCGCAGGCAATATAACCTCTGGGTTACAGAGGTTGTAGAGCCAATTAGCAATGCTGTCATAGTTTAGTTACACATGCAGTGACTCGGGCGTACATATATATCCCCCCAAACTCCCCTCCCATCCCTCAGGATTGCATCCATTCTATTCATTAAGTAACTGAGACACAGCGAGATTAAGTCAAAGAATCAAGGTCACAGAGCTTGTAAGTAACTAAGTCAGAATTCAACCCAAGCAGGTCCACCCAGAGACGGAGAACACAATCACCACAACTACACTGAATGACCCTTCTGATAAAGCATGCAAATGTTGGATGACCATACAGTTTGGTTTGCCTGGGCCAATGCTGCTTAATGCTTATTGTCCCTATATGACTATTAATAACTCCTTCTCATGACCAAGGTGATTCAGTTTTGATAATGAATAATAAGATCACCCTGCATTGAGAGCCCCTTTCAGATCTCATGACCCTAAAAATCTAGAAAGGAAAATTGGAGCTTGATTTCATGAGGTTGTGAGGTGTCCATGCTAATACGGAGGAACAGAATCAGCTGGAATCATTTTTTCTTCCTCCATCCGGCACTCTAGAGAATAATTAACTGAGAGTGTTGTTTTTTGTTAATTGCTTCCTCTTTCTTCACACTGGACCCTAAGGAAACATTTAAGGGAATCTTGAGCTGGAAGTGCCTCTCTTACAGCAATGGTTAGCAGGAGCCAAGGCTGAAAGCATGGAGCCTAGGGAAGCCAACTTCTCCATCCAGAATGTTCATGCTCCATTCATGTCCTCTGATTCCTGAAAGAACTCTGTGCATGTCTGGGCATCTAGAGTGCCATCAAGATACAGGACCAAGAAAAGGCCACTGTAGCAGCAGCATCTCTTAGGTTCTGCCAAGACACACCTGGCAGAAAATCTGCAAGAATATCTGGGTGGGTAATGTCAGAATGGGGCCATCTGGCATGTTCTGTTTTCCTTCTTGCAACCTTGCTCTCCTATGCACTCAACCCAGAGACTTCGCGTAGCCAGGTTCAGTGGCTGTTTTTATTTTCTCGCAGTAACCATGCTTCTTCTCCCTTATCCCAACGGGATTATTTGAATTATAACAGAAACTGAGGTGTTTAAGCCTAAGGAAGAGCATCTGATGTGGGATATCAGATATTAGCAAGTGGGTGGTGAGAGCAAGGTAGGATAAGACGCCTCCCAAGCTGGGCCATGGAGCCCCAAGCTGTCACCACCAAATACTTCCAGTCTTCCCTTGTTGAAGATTTTCAGTTAGTAAATACTTTGGGGGGCGTAATCATTATGGTTGTTCATTATTAAGGTAACAACTCCAGTTTTGGAGCGCTTACTGAGTGACCAGCACTCTGTTGGTGGTTTAGTTGCTAAGTCGCATCCGACTCTTGAGACCCCATGGACTGTAGCCCTCCAGGCTCCTCTGTCTATGGGATTCTCCAGGCAAGAATACTGGAGTGGGTTGTCATTTGTTTCTCCAGGGGATCTTCCTAACCTAGGAATCGAACCCAGGTCTCCTGCACTGCAGGCAGATTTTTTACCAACTGAGCTATGAGGGAAGCCCAGCACTCTACTACGTGTTTTTAAAATCTAATTGTGTCTGTTTATNGTTTCTCCAGGGGATCTTCCTAACCTAGGAATCGAACCCAGGTCTCCTGCACTGCAGGCAGATTTTTTACCAACTGAGCTATGAGGGAAGCCCAGCACTCTACTACGTGTTTTTAAAATCTAATTGTGTCTGTTTATTGGCAGTGCTGGGTCTTTGTTGCTGTAGGGCTTTCTCGAGTTGTGGTGAGTGGGGGCTACTCCCTAGCTGCCACCTGCCATGTGTGGGCTTCTTGTCACAGTGGCTTCTCTCGTGGAATATGGGCTCTAGGGCATGTGGGCTTCAGTAGCTGTGGCCCGTGGGCTCAGAAATTGTGGCCCGTGGGCTCAGAAGTTGTGGCCTGTGGGCTCAGTAGTTGCAGCTCCCAGGCTCTGGGGCACAGGCTCAATAGTTACGGTGCAGGGGCTTAGCTGCTCTCCAGCGTGTAGAATCTTCCTGGACCAGAGATCACACTCATGTTCCCTGCATTGGCCCGTGGACTCTTCACCACTAAGTCACCAGGGAAGCCCTATATAACATACCTAGTAGGTTTTCACAGACGCCCTGCGTCGTGATAAATTCTCCCTTACAGATGAAGAAATAGAGCCACAGAGATAAAGTGATTTGCCAAAAATCACGAAATTGGTAAATGATGGAGCCAAATGTACTGTGCATCTCCCTAGTTCCGCTTGCATTCCTCAGAGAAAGCTGAACTGTTGCTTAGTCTGAAAGAGAGTAGCCAGAGGGGCTCGAGGGGCTTCCGTGGTGCCTCAGCTGGTGAAGAACCTGCCTGCAATGCAGGAGACCGCAGCTCGATTCCAGGGTTGGAAAGATCTGCTGGAAACAAGACCTGTATTCTTGTGCTTCCCTTGTGGCTCAGCTGATAAAGAATCTGCTGGCAAGGCAGAAGGCCTGGGTTTGATCCCTTGGTTGGGAAGATCCCCTGTAGAAGGGAACGGTTACCCACTCCAGTATTCTGGCCTGGAGAATTCCATGGAGTGTATAGTCCATGTGGGCACAAAGAGTCAGACAAGATTGAGCGACTTTCACTTTCAGAGGGCTTGCTGTGATTTTATTCCAAAGAAATTTGATGGTGTTATTTTGCATAAATATGCAATTTTACCCACCGTTAAAAATATCAAAAAGTATTCTTGGCTGCCGTATTTGCAGACCTGAGGGATATTAATCATTGTAAGAGCTGATATGGGAAATGACTTACTTTAGCTAGAGTTTATATTGGGCCATTGTGGCTTTTTGACCCACCTCTTCTGATTTTCTTTGTTTACACTTTTAAAATGATCTTGAAACAGTGAACAACTTATAAATTTAATTAAGCAGTGCTATAAAAATGACTAGAAAATTAAGAGACAGAAATTTTTTATTTACTTATTTTATTATTTTTTTATTAAAGTATAGTTGATTTACAATGTGTTAGCAAAGCAATTCAGAAAAGTGATTCAGCTATACATATAGGCATGCTCTCCTCCACTATGGTTTATTATGGGATATTGAACGTGTTCCCTGTGTCACACAGTAGGGCTTTCTCTCTCTACTCTTTGCGCACAGGAGTTTGTATCTGCTGATTTGTACCCCCGCCCGCTTTGGTAACCATAAGACTGTGTTCTATGTCTATGACTCTGTTTCCGTTTCATAAAAGAATTCATTTGAATCATATTTTGGATTCCATATATAGGTGATATCACATGGTATTTGTCCCTCTCTTTCCTACTTACTTCATTTAGTATAACAATTGTAGGGAAGGAGACACAAAATTTGCAGGATAGTATGATTTTTAAATTACCAGCCCTGGAGCCAGCCTACCTGAGTGGGTTTCCAAGTCTGCTGCTTATTAGCACTGGTGCCGTGCGCAAATTCCTAACTTTGTGTGTCTCGTGTTAAAATAGAGTTGTAGTGAGGATTAAATGGGTTAATATGTGTCTTAAAAGAATCACTAGGACAGTAAGTGTTCAATAAGTATTTAATATCATTATCATTAATGAAGACAGAGACAAAAAGGTAGATATTTATGATACTGTGGCTCGGAAGGCAAAGCATCCGCCTGCAATGCAGGAGACCCAGGTTCAATCCCTGGGTTGGGAAGATCCCCTGGAGAAGGGAGTGACAACCCACTCCAGTATTCTTGCCTGGAGGATTCCATGGACAGAGGAGCTTGGTGGGCTACAGACCATGGGATTGCAGAGTCAGACACAACTGAGCAACTGACACTATCATTCTAAAAGTTATAGTTGATTTTCTAAGTCTGTCAATATCTGAACTCTTCTTATAATTAAAATGGGCATACCTCATTTGACATTGCCTAAGGATTTCAATAAGAATCAACATTTATTTCACGCTTTGAAGGCTCTTGTTTCTAACTTCATTTAGAGTCTAGTTAGGGCTTAAAGCAATGGCACCCCATTCCAGTTCTCTTGCCTGGAAAATCCCATGGATGGAGGACCCTGGTAGGCTGCAGTCCATGGGGTCGTTAAGAGTCGGACACGACTGAGCAACTTCACTTTCACTCTTCACTCTCAAGCGTTGGAGAAGGAAACGGCAATGCACTCCAGTGTTCTTGCCTTGAGAATCCCAGGGATGGAGGAGCCTGGTGGGCTGCTGTCTATGGGGTCACAGAGTCGGACACGACTGAAGCGATTTAGCAGCAGCAGCAGCAGCAGCAGCAGCAGCAGGGCTTAAAGGGTACAACATACCCTCTACCTCAAATACGAGGACTCAGTGAGCTAAATATACCTCATTGTGAGTCTGCATGTAAGTGGGTCAGTTTGTTCTTCGAATTTTCTCAGTATGGGCTTCTCTCCTCTTTCTTCCTCTGCCCTTCCCTCCCTTCCTCTGCCCTTCTTTCCTCCCTTCCTCCCTTTCTTCCTTCTCTTTTCCTTCCCTGCGTGAAAGGAATAATAAAGAGAAAATAGCTATTAAAGATAAGACACACTTTCTTTGGTAACTTAAGAAAGGTTACATTAGGTCCATCCCATGTCTCTTCAGTCCATGGGATTCTCCAGGCAAGAACACAGGAGGGGGTTGCCATTTCCTTCTCCAGGGAATCTTCCTGACCCAGGGATCAAACCCAGGTCTCCTACATGGCAGGCAGACGCTTTACCCTCTGAGCTACCAGGGAAGTTTGAAAGGCCCATCGTAAGTCAACCTCCTTGAGAGCAACACCCTCAGATTCCAAGAGCTTATACTAGTCTCAGGATTTCTGAACCCCCTGGTTCCCGAGGCTGGTTTAGCAAAGGTCAAAAGGACAAGTAGTAGCTGCCCAGAGAAGCGCTCTGGGTATTTTTCCCACCTTAACTCCAGCTATCATCTTAGACAAAATCAAATTCTGCTTCTCATCCTGTAATAGACATTTCCCCACATAAATAATTTACCCTTAAAATGGAATCATGATATTTCAGTGAATAAAAGAGCCTCTTAAAATCCTTATTTGTCCCACAAGTGTGGTTGCTTTCCAATGTTAAAGAAAATCCATCATGGTTTTACATCATTTGAAGATTTATGCACCAATGGACATAAGGATAACATATTATGAACATCAGGTTCTTACAAAAGCCATGGGATTCCTTCAACAAATGTGTGCCCTCGAGTATCTGAGCTGCTGGAGGTTCTACAAATAATAGGTGTTGATTATGGTTTTGCTTTCCTAAGATAGAGCTACATTCTTACATTTAAAATGGATAACCAACAAGGACCTACTGTACCACTCAGGGAACTCTGTTCTGTGTTACATGCCATCCTGGATGGGGGAAGGCTTGGGGAGAATGGATGCACGTATATGCATGGCTGAGTCCCTTTGCTGATCACCTGAAAGTTCTACTATATCTTAATACAAAGAAGAAAGTTTGNAAGTGTGCTGCGAAATGGGATCCTCAATGTATTTATAACTAATTTTACAGTTTCTTATATTGACTATGAATAATTTTTGTCCAAAACTATGAAACTTTATCCAAACAAGTAGGTTTTGATATTAAAATAGACAATCTTTACAACCCAAGAATCTTTCTGCAGTTTGAAGAAACTTCAAGACAATGGCTGCAGGAAGGAAAATAGAACAGTTACCAAATTTTATCCTCTTGAGATTTTCGGATTCTCCCAAGTCCAAGATTGCTCTCTTTGCTGTGTTCATGGGGACTTACATCTTGACAGTGGCCTGGAACCTGGGTCTCATCATCCTGATTAGGACGGACTCCCACCTGCATACACCCATGTGTGTCTTTCTCAGCAGCTTATCCTTCTTAGATTTCTGCTGTGCCACTTCCACAGCCCCCAGATGCTCTCAGACTTCCTCAGGAACCCCGTCCTTTCTGGGGTGCGCTGTGCAGCCCTCCTTGTTCTCTCGCCTGGGTCTTGCTGAGTGCTGTTTGCTGGCGGCCATGGCTTATGCTCGCTGCGTCGCCACTTGCAGCCCTCTTGTCTGCACAGCAACCACGTTCCCCTCTCTCTGCGTGCAGACGGTGGTGGGATCGTGTAGAGCTGGATTCCTTGGCTCATTCGTTCAGCTGTGTGCCTTACTTCAGCTCCACTTCTGTGGACCAAATGTTATCCATCACTTCTTCTGTGACCTGCCTCCATGATTAGTCCTCTCCTGCTCCGAAACCTTCTTGCTGCAAGTGATAAAATTCGTGACAGCAGTGCTTTTTGCTGTGATCTCCATCTTAATCATCACGGTGTCTTATGGCTAAGTTGTTGCCGCCACCCTGAAGATCAGCTCTGCTGAAGGAGGGCCAAGGCCTTCAACGCCTGTGCTTCCGTCCTGACAGCAGCGGCCTTTTCCTTTGGGTCAGGCCTCTTCGTCTGCACGCACCCCAGCGCACCCCAGAGCCAGCAGGTTTCTGGGCTATGACAAGATAGCCTCAGTCTTCTAAACAGTGCTGATCCGCATGTTGAATCCTTTGGTTTACAGTCTAGGAACAAGGAAATCAAAGATGCTCTTACGAGGTGAAAGAAGAAGGAAACGTTTTCCCATTGTCGCGGTTAATTACAGGTCTGGGAGCCTCATGACCTGTAGACTAGAAGTTTCTAGACTACGCAAGGAAAATGAATTTGACATTATTCAACAGGATTTCAAGCAAGTCAATCCATCTAAATCCACACTGGCTCAGTGCCATGCAAATCCTGCAGTTTCTTTAAGTCTTGATCATTGACTCTCCTTTGTTACACCAGCAATGACTTCACAAAGCACTTAATATATTAATTTTTATGTCCATATAGCCTTCAATTTCTCAGTATTTGACTCTTGCATACTCTTTCAGAATTTTAGACTGCAGGCTGGAGGGGATGGGAGTGAATACAAGGTCAGGAAAATTTTTTCTTATGCACAACATTGCAAGTAGAACAACGACCGCTTTGTCACACCCTACAAACTCTCCAGGTGCCTACGCGATCCCAGGTGATGAAAACATGGACGTGGAGAGAAGCATAACTTTACACTTTGACATAACTTGCCTGCCATGGAAAACACCATGAGCAGCGTAGGCTAGAACTTGTTTTCTGGGTTTCTGTTTTTAGCACCTAATGTCAACAGTTGAATGAACAAGGGGATTTCCATGCTACTATGCTGACCTAAGAGAACTAAAATACAAAGAAAAGAAGTGATCATTTGAATTCTGAAGTATATTGAAAAGATATATACTTTCAAAAGTGAAAATTGCTCAGTCGTGTCTGACTCTTTGCCATCCCATGGACTATGCAGCCCATGGGATTCTCCAGGCCAGAGTCAGTTCAGTTCAGATCAGTCAGTCACTCAGTCGCGTCCGACTCTTTGCGATCCCATGAATCGCAGCACGCCAGGCCTCCCTGTTCATCACCATCCCTCGGAGTTCACTCAGACTCATGTCCATCGAGTCCGTGATGCCATCCAGCCATCTCATTCTCGGTTGTCCCCAGGCCAGAATACAGGCCAGAATTACCCTTCTCCAGGGAATCCTCCCAACCCAGGAATTGAACCCAGGTCTCCCACGTGCAGGCTGATTCTTTACCAGCTGAGCCACGAGGGAAGCGCAATTGAAAAGATCGCCTTTCTGTTATTATGGCAGATTGAATGGTGTGGCTGTACCCACCACTGTAAAACAGCTGAAGACACTGGACAGAACGGTTTTAGAAAAGATTTTTAGATACACTTATGAGCAGGCAAGGAAAGAAAAGGAAATCTCCAACTTTCACATATAAAGAACAATCAGGAATCCTGAGAGTAAGGGCGGCCCTGCATATGACTTTCACATTGGGGAATTTGCTGACCTCCAGTAATATTTGGCTTGTTTGTTTGTTTTTACTTTTTACTGGCGTATAGCCAGCCAGTTAAGAAGATTGTGATAGTTTCAGGTGAACAGCAAACAGAATGAGCCATACATTCACATGTATCCATTCTCCCCCAAACTCTCCTCCCACCCAGGCTGCCAGATAACACGGAGCACAGTTTCCTGCATTACATGGTAAGTCCTGTGTTATCCCTTTCAAATACGTGCCCCAGTACATACATGTCCATCCCAAGCTCCCTAACTACCCCCTCCCCAGCCGCCCTTTCCCTGACAACCATGAATTCTTTCTCTAAGTCTGTGAGTCTCTTTCTGTTTTGTAGGCATGCTCATTAGTATCATTTCTTTTTAGATTATGCGTGTAAGAAACATCATATGATATTTTTCCTTCTCTGTCTGACATACTTCTTCATTCAGTGTGACAATCCATGTCACTACAAATCGGCCTGTGTTTCGATAAGCACACAAGAGAGACTTGGGTAGAGAGAGAGACCAATCCTAAACTCTCAGGGAGCATTTAATTGCAGACCCAGACAGCCATACGAGAGTCCAGCAGACTAGACTTTGGTACGAGAGGAAATCAAGGGAAAAAAAAAAATCCTATCTCAGGAAAAAGAGATCTTAACTTTCTGAGGCTTTGTAATCACACATTCTTAGGGAGGTTTGTGGTCTGAATTTACACAACCAGTGTAGATAAAGCAACCTTACCTGAGAATTAATTTTAGAGCAACCTCAGCTTGTTAGTACCCTCAAGTACCAATCAAAAGCAAATGCAAATTCTCTCAGGATTCTTAGGAGAAAATCTGAAACCGAAGCTCAGATAATTCTCCCAAACAACTTTCTGAAGAAAAGCAGGTCACACAAATCTTAAAGTACAGAAAGAAAGAAGACCTAATGGTCAGTCATGTCAAAACTATGAAGTCAGGAACAGCAACTGTCTCAATACACAGATAAATTATAAATGGCTAGTCAAGGATAGGAGGGAACTGAAAAATATCTGTAAAGATCAGGAGAATGAGGCTTACTGAGGATTTCTGCGTCTGGCAATGTGCTGAATTATATACTAGAATGACCCTCGTAAGTGAGACAACTGAAACGCTGAATTTGAAATAAAATCATCTTTTAAATGAACTTCCAGTTAACTTCATGAAAAGGAGGAATAAGCTAAGCCCTCAGATGAAGTGAAACCAGGAACCCAGGAAAGTAGACAAGCACTAAAAAAAAGCTTTCACCTTGCAGAGCCCGCTGAGAGCTGGCCCTGACTTCTGCCACGTGGACTGCGTGGCCGCTGAGGGTTCAGAAGGCTCAGCGCACATCCCCAGTGAAGTGGAAGGCTACACCCTCAGGATAAAGCGGCAAGGACCCCACAGGTTACGTTCAAGAACAAAGAGCAGTCGGGGGAGAAACAAAGCACCAGCCCAGGCCTCTCCACAGAGTCAGCCCCTAACGCTGAGAACTGGAGGGGGAGAACAGTCCCTGTAAACAGACCCGCGGGATCTTCAGACGCTGGCATGGTGGGTGAAGAGGGTGTCAGGCAGGACTAGCTATGCCCAAACACAGACTCAGTATCGGTCGGAGTTCCCGGGCGGCGCAGCGGTCAAGAATCCGCCTGCCAATGAGGGAGGTGCAAGAGACGCAGAGACGCAAGTTCGATCCCTGGGTCAGGAAGATCCCCTGGAGGAGCAAATGGCAACATGTTTCTTGCCTGGGAAAATTGATGGACAGGGGAGCCTGGCAGACTACAGCCCAATAAACAGGTCTGAAACCTCTTCAGATACTGGCCTTCTCGGTAAAGAAGAGAAGGCAGTTAGGACTAGCTACGGTGAGACATAGATTAAATCTCCCCTCAAAAGAGATAGTCCCTCTTCAAAGGGAGAAATACTGAGAACAGGGCAGAGACCCGGTGACTCTGGGCACTGAAAGCCGGGGAATTAAAAGGCAGAGGCTCGCCGTTTGCCGCAGCATGGGAGGAGAAGGAAGGCCCGTGCGGAGCGAGAAGCCGGAGAGAGCCGAGCACGCGTGTCTCCCTGCGGGGACTCCAAAAGCAAGTGGCCTCGCAGACACAGACAGCAGCCTGGTGTCGCTGAGGCGGGGAGTGGGGAGTGGGCAAACGGGTAAAGAGAACTGAAAAGTACGAAATTCCACCTATAAAATAAATAAATTATGGGGATGTAGAGCACAGCATCTGGAGGAGGGCATGGCGGCCCTCTCCAGTGTCCTTGCCTGCAGAATCCCACGGGCAGAGGAGCCTGGCGGGCTACAGTCCATGGGGCGGCAAAGGGTCGGACACGACTGAGCAGCTGGAGAGAGAGGGCAGAGCGCGCGGCCCGATGAGCATGCTACTGCACGGTGCGTTTGAAAGTGTTAACAGAATAAATCTTAAAAGCTTTCATCATAGATATCCCCGGGGGTCCACTGGCAAAGAATCCACCTGCCAGTGCAGCAGACATGGGTTCGATCCCTGGTCCAGGAAGATTCCACATGCCACGGGGGCAACGGAGCCCGTGTACTACAGCTACTGAAGTCCACGCACCCTGGAGCCTGCTCTGCAACGAGAGAAGCCGCTGCAATGCGGAGCCGCCGGACCCCAGCTGGAGGGCGGCATCCACTTGCTGCAGCTGGACAGAGCCCACACAGCAACAAAGACCCCAAACAGTCAACGGGAAATGAATTAAAAACATTGAAAAAGCTTTCATCATAAGGAACTGAATCTGTAGCTATGTGGTCTTCGATGTTACCTAGACGCTGTGGTGAGAGCCCTTCACCACGAATATGAACATTGACTCATATGCTGTGCCACCGAAACGAGTATGTTATGTCAATGACGCTTCCCAAAAAAGAGAAAGGGGGTTGATATATCCATACAGTGGAATGTTATTTGGCCACAGAAAGGAGTGAGGCACTGACATGTGCTACCACGTAGATGAACCTTGGAAACACCGTGACAAGTTGAAAGAACCATTACCACGCAGCACGTGCTGTATGGTTCTGTTTCAATGAAATTCTCAGAACGAGCAGAGCTATAAGACAGAAAATAGATCAGTGGTTGCCTAGGGATAAGGGGATGGAGGGGAATGGGAAGTGAATCCTAGTGAATATACATGAAAATATTTGATGAAAATTAGATTGTGGGGATGGTTGGAAAGCTCGGTGGATATACTGAAAGTCACTGAACTGAATGCTTTAAAAGGATGAATTTTATAATATGGGGAATATACCTCAGAAAGGCTGCATTTTGTTTGCTTGTTTTTTAAAGAAAGAGGCTGGGAAGTACGCATGACCAAAGGCGGCATTCTTGGGAAGACACTCTTTCTGTGGTGGGTATTCCTTAAAGATTTGGTAATGAAAGAGAAAAAGCAAGTGAGCAGAGAAATTAACGGTCCTAAGAAAAAATTTTAAATCAGGCAAAATACTAACCTGTCTCTGTTTCTGAGTAAAGCGACCGTACAAAAGAAATTGCCCATCTGAGGTTCGATTCCTGGGTCAGTAAGATCTGGAGAAGGAAATGGCTACCCACTCCAGAATTCTTGTCTGGAGAATCCCGTGGACAGAGGAGCCAAGGGATCTTTCCTACCCAGGGACAGAACCCGTGTTTTCCAAATTGATTGGCAGGTGGATTCTTCACTACTTGAGCCACCAGCGGAGATGTCTTGTTAGGCTTTCATTAACCAGTAGAGGGCGATCCATCGCAAGACTCTGCCGTCACGGAGGCCTGAACGCCAGACCCGGAGAGCAGCGGACTGACCTGGACCAGAGAGTGAAGACGCTGACGTCAGTGTGACTGCTTACAGTCTGTGTCCACAGACGCTTGGTCTTCGTGACAGCTTGGCTTTGAGGCCCTCGGTTTACAGATGAAAAAGCAGGACCTCAGCACATGTTTGCAAAGGTGAGCCAGGAAACGGGCAACAGACGAGCGGCAGGGCCTGCGTGTGCAACTACGTCATCCAAGGGAACGGAACTTCCCGTTAATTCTTACTGGAGTCTAGTTGCTTTGCAATGTCTTTTTAGCTTCTGCTGTGCAGCCACGTGAATCCGGTATGGCTTCCCTAGTAGCGCAGCTGGTAAAGAATCTGCCGGCAATGCAGGAGACCCCAGTTCAGTTCCTGGGTTGTGAAGATCTCCTGGAGAAGGGATAGGCTACCCACTCCAGCATTCTTGGGCTTCCCCGCTGGTTCAGCTGTTAGAGAATCCGCCTGCAATGTGGGAAACCTGGGTTTGATCCCTGCGTTGGGAAGATCCCCTGGAGAAGGGAATGGCTACCCACTCCAGCATTCTTGGGCTTCCCCGCTGGTTCAGCTGTTAGAGAATCCACCTGCAATGTGGGAAACCTGGGTTTGATCCCTGCGTTGGGAAGATCCCCTGGAGAAGGGAATGGCTACCCACTCCAGTATTCTGGCCTGGAGAATTCCGCTGACTGTATAGTCCATGAGGTCACAAAGAGTCAGACACCACTGAGCAACTTGAACTTTCTAAATAGGAACATCTAAGTAAGTATATATATGTATGTGTATAAACCCAAGGGGACAGAATACTACCCCTTCTCCCACAGTGGTCCAAAAAGGATACTGTTTCTCCCAATAGTTGCCACTTTAGCTGGAATTATCTCTTCAAATATCTTGGCATGCATGTTTGAGACAGGCTAAACACATCCGCCTCTGCTTTGTGTCTGGGAGACAGTTATACTTCTCTTGAATACTCCCGCTTCACCCCAAGGGTCCACAACCTTTCAGTCTCTTACACCTGTGAATGAAGGTAAGAAAATTCTCACTATGAGAAAATTCCTCCTTGAACAAAGCAACAAGACCTTTCTAAGCAACTTCAACCTCTTACCTCTCATCTGCAAAAGGGATGTTGAAGCATCTCCCACCCTCCTTCATAAGATGCAAGAAACGGGGACACTCTGCTTGAAGAGGTGTGTGCCTGCTCAGTTGCTTAGCCATGCTTAACTCTTGGCGACCCCATAGACTCTAGCCCACCAGGCTCCTCTGTCCATGGGGATTCTCTAGACAGTACTGGAGTGGGTTGCCATTTGGTGGGTAGAACTAAAAACAACAACAACAACAACAACAACAAACAACGCAATATCTTGTCCCACCCTGTTCAGGAGGAAGACAATAAGCAAAGAACCCAGGCACATTGAGCCCAGGTTCTGACCTGCAGAACTGAGAGGTAATATACTAGGCCTATAATTTTAAGCTGCTAAATTTGTGTTAATTCATTTACACAACAACGAGAAACTAATATCCTCATACATTTTAGTTTGCTTCTCTGGAAAACTACCCACCTCTGAGCTTTGCAGCTGATACCCTAATGAAGCTTTAAAAGTTCTCGTGTAGAAAGATTGTCCTTTTCAATTCAGAAAACAGCCTCCAAGCATCTGCTTGGCGCCGGCACTGGGATGCAGGGAAGCTTAAACCCCGAGGGGCCTCAGAGAGAAGCAATACAGGCAGACAAGCAGCTGTTATCTGAGTCAGAAAGTGACGGGTGCCATGCGGGATTAGCAAGTAGCAGCTCCGGGAGTTTAGCACGAGGAGAATCCACACCCAGGCAAAGGTAACAAGAAAGGCTGCCTGGGGCTGGCGGCGGGGAATAAGACAGCCGGTCAGCAAAAGACTGGGGAAGGATTCTATGCAGCCGCGAACACCTTTGTGGGGTTGTAGACCTCATTTCTTTTTTATTTTTAGATTTCATTTATTTTTATCGGCGTCCAATTGCGTTACAGTGTTGTGTTCCTTTCTGCTGTACGATGAAGTGAGTCAGCTGGAGGTATCCCTACACGTCCTGCCCGCCCCCCCCCATCCCAGCCTGTAGGTCATCACAGCCCTGACCGGAGCTCCCTGAGCTTTTCACAAGGTCCCAGCAGCTGCCCATCTTAAACAAGGCAGTGTGCGCACGTCGGTCCTAATCTCCCAGCCCCTCTCAGCCTCCCCTCCCCCTCTGTTTCCAAATGTTCCTTCTCTACATCTGAGTTTCTATTCCCGCCCTGCAAACAGGTTCACCTGTACTCATTAAAGAAAGCTGGCACCGAATCCTTTTGGACTGTGGTTCTGGAGAAGACTCTTGAAAGTCCCTTGGACTGCAAGGAGATCCAACCAGACCATCCTGAAGAAAATCAGCCCTGAATATTCATTGGAAGGACTGATGCTGAAGCTGAAACTCCAATAATTTGGCCACCTGAAACGAAGAGCTGGCTCACTGGAAAAGACCCTGATGCTGGGAGAGACTGAGGGTCGGAGGAGAAGAGGATGACAAAGGATGAGATGGTTGGATGGCATCACCGACTCCATGGACATGAGTTTGAGTAAACTCTGGGAGTTGTGATGGACAGGGAGGCCTGGCGTGCTGCAGTCCATGGGGTCGAAAGGAGTTGTATGCAACTGAGCCACTGAACTGAACTGTACTCATTTGAATAGCTGATCTCATCAGCACCCCACAGCTGAGAATAGTACAGGGGAAAAAAGAAGAAAATCGCGGGGGGTGGTCGCAGGAGCATCTTAGAGCCAGAGCAATGGGCCGAAGACCCCGGGAGGGTTTGAGGAGCAAGAAGTCACCACAAGTACGTTCGCTGAGAGTTGCCCAGTAGAAAAGCAGGAAGTTTTGGTCAAGGGGAATTTAGGCTTTGAGATGAGAAAACGTAGTGGTCTCCCATGATGGTGAGGTCTAGGTGGGGCTGCCACATGGTGCTACTGGGGTGGCCTAGAGATGGAAGTCAGTGGAGATCTAGAGGTCAAGACAGAGTGCAGCTAGGGAATGTCAAGACATCAACCTGAAAACCATCTGACTTATCTTTCTGGTTGTCCTTGATCAGCTCAGTTCAGTCACTCAGTCCTGTCCAACTCTTTGCAATCCCATGGACTGCAGCAGGCCAGAATCCCTTGTCCTTCACTGTCTCCCTGAGTTTCCTCAAACTCATGTCCATCCAGTCAGTGATGCCATCCAACCATCTCATCCTCTGTTGTCCCCCTCTCCTCCTGCCTTCAATTTTTCCCAGCATTGGGATCTTTTCCAATGAGTCAGCTTTTTCCATCAGATGGTTAAAGTGTTGGAGCTTCAGCTACAGCATCAGTCCTTCCAGTGAGTATTTGGGTCTTATTTCCTTTAGGATGGACTGGTTGGATCTCCTTGCAGTCCAAGGGACTCTCAAGAGTCTTCTCTAACACCACAGTTTGAAGGCATCAGTTCTTTGATGCTTAGCCTTTTTTTAGGGTCCACCTCTTACATTCCATACCGTGACTACTGGAAAAACCATAGCTTTGACTACATGGACCTTTGTCAGCAAAGTGATGTCTCTGCCTTAATAGGCTCTCTAGATTCTAGTAGAGAGAATGAAGACCAATTCTAAATTTTCAAGAACAATGAATGATTCAGTAAAATAAATAGATACTTGATGTCCCACTGTCTCCTTATTTCCTCTCCCTCTCCAAACCATCAACATCCACGTAGCCTAAAATGTTCCTTATTCATCTGGGTTTTTTATGGCTTCAGAAACAAGGCCTTTCCCACCATCTGGGCTCCAGCTGGAGAGCCCTCTCCAGAGAACATCTATCAACCTGACTGCCTGAATCCAATCCCAGCTGTCTTTGGTCTTTGAAATTCAGCCCACTGACAAACTGCTACTTTTAAACTCAAGCAAATTCAGAGAGGTTGTACGTTTGCCAAGCAACATCAGCTCTGGGTCATTTTAAGTTCTGTTTTTAAGGGACAACTCCACGTGGCAATGCAGTTAACTGGATGCGTGATTTCTAGTGGCTCCATGCTTGTGTGAATTCTGTGTTCCAGAAAAACTTCTTTAGGGAAGTCTGGGGGTGGGCTTTCTCAGCAGGGGATACCACAGCAATGTGGCTTCCCAGAAGAGCCTCCGTCCTTGCCAGCACTCCAAACAGGATCAAAGTCTCTAAGAGAACAGACAATAGATGCTGTGTGTGTCTGAAGAGCCACATCTGCCTGACACATGGAGCTGGGAAACTATTTTCTAGGTTTTACCATGCTGGTTTATAGGTCTATTCTAAGACTGCATAATGGATTTCAGAGAACACCTTCTCCCTTTACCCCGGAGGGGGTTCCTGGTGGCTCCCTTTACCCCTGGGGGTTTCCTGGTGGCTCAGCTGTAAAGAGCCTGCTTGCCAATGAATGAGATGCAAGAGACTGCAGGCTCAATACCTGGGTCCAGAAGAGCCCCTAGGGAAGGAGATGGGATCCTGCTCCAATGTTCTTACCTGGAAATTTCCAGGGACAGAGGAGCCTGGCAGGCTACAGTTCATGGGGATGCAAAGAGTTGGAGGCAGCTGAGGAGGCACACACACATGCATGCATGTTATTTTCAGTGAGCTAAAACAATTATGGGCAAAGGCAGACAAGACCAGTTTTAAGCAAAAATGTAAAGTCCTATCATGGTGTCCTCTGTGCTGCCTCCTCCCTGTTTAAGTCCCTCCCTTCCTGATCCTGGGTTCCTTGTTCCTCCCATCATGCTTGCCTCTGTGGTTCTCAATCCAGCCTTTCTGTGTCTCTCATGATTGGAGGCACAGGCTTGTTTTGGTTCTGCCCATGACTAGCTGTTCTTTGAGCAGCCGTGACTGAGGACCACTGCTGCAGAGAATTCCTCTCCAAGGTCTTCCTCAGTCTGCAAATCTATTCCAGTTTCTCCACCTTGAGAATTCCTTCCCTTGACATTGCTAGCTGTGGCTCCTGCTTTCCCGTTCCTTTCTCTTCTCTTCCTGCTAAACTGGGACCTCATTCGTTTCCACACGTGGCTTTACTCAAAGCCCCTCTGGAACCCCACTCTAGACACCCCATTTGGGATTGATGGGCTCCTATTGAGACTGTGCTTGGAAAATCACCACTTTCTTCTTGCCCCATCCAAAGGCCTTTCATTCATATTTTTTCTTTGACTTCCAGGACAGGTTCCCCAAGCATCACTGGGTGGTAAGGGCTCTGAGGATCAGGCTAAGAAACTTGAATGAAATCAGGCTATTAGCCAACAACAGTACGGATGCATATTCTTGGACAAGGCATGACATGATTGGACCTGTGTTTAGGGAGGCCCTTCTTCAGGTTAAGGAGGAAAAGGTGAACTAGAGAGAGTCTGAAGGGAAAAAGAAGGCAGTTGGAAGACTTTGGTAGACCATGAACAATCAGGTTCAAATGGTCTGACAAAAAGGGGCTGGTACAGAGATGCCTTGAAAGAAGAATTTGATTCTATTGATGATCTGCTTATTCTGCAAGTATCAAAACAAGAGTCCTTTCTGAAATTTTGCCTTGAGAAGGAGGGAGGGAGATAGGCAGGATTTTTTAAATGCCACCCTCTTCCAGTATTTCATCCTTATACCCTTCACTCTGCAGTGAGGGGCCAGAGGGTTTTGGGGATTTTATTCACATATCTTTTTAATCTAGAAAAGAGTAACTACATACAAACTATTGCATTGCCCCAGTATTAAGCCTTAAAGGGTCCCCAAGAATGTAGGTCGTAGGCCAAGAGCTGGGAATGTCGGGAAGGGGTGTGATTTTTTTTTAACTTCACAGTGGGAGGTTTTGACCCTGAAAAACGAGCAGCGGGTGGGGTCTGGGAGTGGAGACAGGAAAAGGGAGCAGATTTTTCTCATCTGGACGCAGCTTGAAGAGCTGCCAGCAAAAACAGGGTGCAGCTGCCATTTTGCCCAAACCCTCAAACGAGGCCACAGGGCCCCGTGGGTTTGCACAGTACCCTCTTCCTTCTGGGTTTTTTTTTTTTTTTTTTGCATGTTCTTTTACCAGACACACAAATAGAACTCAGGTCTTTCCAAGTGGGACATTCCATAAACCATAAACAAAGCATGGACATTTGACTAAGGAAATCTGGTCTTAGTCAAACACCAAACTATTATTTGTGCATTAAACTCCCTGCACATAGATTATTTTTTAGAAAATGAAGTCTATCAAGTGATGCTCCCCATTACCATCCATTTCTCAAGTGCTCATGTTGGCAGGGCAGGGATGGGGGGGCGGGGCGGCACGCAGCCGTGGGGTGTGGAGGACTGAACACGGACTTCGGATTCTGGAAGACTTCAGTACAGATTCCAGCTTTACCACAGCCTCTCTGCGTGACCTTGTCAGGCACTTCTCCAAAAATCCATTTCACATCTGAAAGTGCATTTAAGAATGTTTTTCACTGGGAGCTACTATGAGGATGTTGCAACATAAAGGATATGAAAGGTGCGATCCACACAGCCAAAAACGGTACTACCTGTTGGTCTTCTTTTCTCTTCCTGCTTGTTGTACAAAATCATAGAGTTTAGAATTTTAAAGAACCAATAAGGTCAACTAACTCAGACCCGCTCTGTTGCTCACTCCCTAAGTTACATCCGACTTTGCGACCCCAGGCTCCCCTGTTCTCCACTGTCTCCTGGAGTTTGCTCAGATTCATGTCCCTTGAGTCAGTGATGCTATCTAGCCATCTCATCCTCTGCCACCCGCCTCTCCTCCTGCCTTCAATCTTTCCCAGCATCAGCGTCTTTTCCAGTGAGTTGGCTCATCAGGTGGCCAAAGTATTGGAGCTTCAGCTTCAGCATCAGTCCTTCCAATGAATAATCTGGAATATACTCTCTCTCATAGCCTATTCATTTTACTTTTTCCCAGTTTTATTAAGACACAAGTGACATATAACTTTGCATTAGTTTAAGGTGTACAGCATAATGGGTTAGTATATGTATATATTGTGAATTGATTACCACCTAGGTGTATGTAGTTAGGATACATCGACTCACATAGTTACACAATTTTTCTCGCGAGGAGAACTTTTAAGATGTGCTGTCCTAGCAACTGCTAAATATACGCTGTATTTTTGTTAACTTTAGTCACCGTGATGCACATCTCCAGAAGTCATTTCTCTTATTGCTGAGAGTCTGTACCGCTTGGTCACCTTTGCCCATTGCCTCTGGCAGCCATCAATCTGACTTGTGTTTCTATGAGCTTGCTTGTTTTTAGATTCCATGTCTAAGTGTCTTCTCCTCACTTACTTCTCACTAGATTCTCCTCACTTACTTCTCACTCACTTCTAGTGATGGAGAATTTACTCCATTCCAAAGCATCCACTCTACCTTTGGACTATCCTATTTGTTTCCTTTTAATCTCTCTGTCTCTTTCTCTCCTTCAGTTTTACCCATTCAGTCCTAACTCCAACCCTTGGAGTCATCCAAAAGATATTTTACACTGAAGAAGTTATGTAAAATATTTGGTGCTACACAAAGTGACTGTGGTTGATGATATAGTTACCTATTTTGAAGCCAAAAGCCACTCTTGGCTTCCCTGTCTCTAGAGAAACCTTACTGGACCCAGATCAGGGACTAGAAATATGATGGAAGCAGGGCCAATGGAAATCAATTCCACCAACCAAAGCTGGCATCCTTATGAACTCCACCCAACCAAAGCTGGCATCCTTATGAACTCCACCCAACCAAAGCTGGCATCCTTTTTTTCTCTGAGCCCAGATGGGCTCTGGGACCTGTCATACCCCTTGACTAGAGACCCAATAGTACCTTGGAGAGTATGTGTCTTGCTTTAGAGTCCAGTTGAGTTCTTCCCCTGATGGCCAATCTAAAGTAGATACATTCAAGTTTTATTTATTTTTTTGACCAACACCACAGTGCTCCAGGCGCCAGCAGAGATGAGTTTTATCCTTGCTGCAAGCTTCTGGTCTTCAATATCCGACTGAAACTCAGAGTTTAAGGAGTTTTGGGTGAGTCTGCTCTTTGCCTTTCTTGAGAAATAGTTTGCAGTGAATCCTTGAATGTCAGAATAGGAGGGTTGGAAAGACCCTTGAAAACGGGCAAGGTGGAGGGGTGCTCTTCCCTCCTGCTCTGACTTTAACTAGAGGAGCTGGACTAGACCTATTTTATAAATCTGGAATTCTACAGAAGATCTCATTTTTAAAAATTTCTGCTACTTACTAATGGAAATTAAGATGGAAAGAAAGAAGGAAGGGAAGTGGAGTAGAAGACAATGATCCGAGTTAATTTTTTGTATAGGCAGGGGATAAGAAGATTAAGACCCAGAAAGGCAAGTATCTTCTCCCAAGGTCACACAGCCAAAGGGTAGGAGCAACAGGAGCAAATGAGCAATTCCGTTTCTAGCCTCTTCTAGACTCACGGATATGAGCACGTGTGCCCGCGATGTGAAATGCCATCTAGTTTCCTTGGATTCTCTCTAGGGATCACTGAAACTCCAGGCTTTAGAATAAGGTAAAGCAGAAAGGGCTACTTCTAGAAAATGAGATTTAGGTTCTAATTTCATCTCTGATACCAAACAACTATATAGTCACTCTCAGACCACACAAACTAATGTGTGTGTGTGTGTGTATGTATAAATGTGTGTGTGTATATATATATGCATATTAGCTAAATAATTATAAGGCAATTTAGTGTATGTCATGTACTCTATTTCTTAATCTTCACCTTCAGATAATTCAAGTGAAAGTAACCAGGTAATCGATATAGAAATCATATAAAATAATTGGCAGTCAACATGTATCCCACTCTAAAAATGTAATAGACTAGATATCTTAGAACCATGAGGCTGAAGTAGCAAGAATCAGGATGAAACTTGCTAAAACATGCCTTTGACCATGACTGTGAATGTGAGTGAGACATGAAGTGGGGAGACTAGTTGTCTGGCTAGATGTGGTTCCTTACTGCAGAATGAGTGACGTCATTACATCTCCAGGGTGGGTTTGTTTCTCCATCTGCCTGTTTAATTCAGATCACCCCCAGCTTTCCTGCTGGCCTTGGAGCAACTTTCCCGTCTTCCTTCTCAGCCTCTTTCACTTTCATCCACCTGCTCCACTGCTTCTGCTCTGCCCTAAGTTATATGGTTAAATTAGTATTTGACATCTAGTTCCCCGTTTACAGAAAAGGTTAAATTTAAAAAACAAGCAAAAATAAAATGTTCTTGCTTTCTCTTTTGGCCATACGGAAAAGGTCAAACTCCTTATCATGATGTTTATTCAACGAATATGTATTGAATACATACTTTGTGCCAAGCACTGGTCTGGGTGCTTGTGATACTTCAATGAACAAAAGAGACAAAAATGCCAAAAAGTCATAAACTTCATTGAGTTTACATTCTTGTGGAGGGAGTGAGACCATTGGTAATCAACAAAGCAATGAACTATATGCTCTGTAGAAGGCGAGGTATGTGTATGTGCTTAGTCGCTCAGTCGTGTCCAACTCTTCGAGACCCCATAGCCCTCCAGGCTCCTCTGTCCATGGGGATTCTCCAGGCAAGAATACTGGAGTGGGTTGCCATCCCTTCCTCCAGGGGGTCTTTCTGACCCAAGGATCAAACCTAGGTCTCCTGCACTGCAGGTGGATTCTTTACCGTCTGAGCCCCCAGGGGAGCCCAGAAGAGGAGATAGGTCTCATCAAGAGAACACAGCAGAGCAGAGAGGTCCGAAGTCCAGCCGTGGAGAGAAGGCTGAACTTAAATGTGAAATGTAAATCCACATATACAGTTATACACATGCAGTAGGTGCCATCACATATGCGATAAATGTATACACACGAAACATTTCAACATATGTCTCACCATCTTCACTTTCGAAGCCCTTTCACAGTTTGTTCAGCCCCTGCCATCTCTCAAAGGTAGACTTAATATCTTCTCTTAATTCTGATTACTCTGTGCTCCGGCCATGCCAACACTTTAAAGGTTCCTCATATGATACGTTCTCCTCTGCTTTTGCAAATGCTTTTTTCCATTTTTAACACAAAGCTCTTGAGCGAACCACCTGTCAACCACTCACACACAAAATTTTCATTCTGGCGACTCTTTCCTCATTGTTGGAGTCCTCAAACGCACTTCCTCTCAGATGCTGTGCCTCAGACCCAGGGCACTGGACAAACACTGCTCTCAGCGCACCTGATGTACTGGGGTGTGATCCGTTTATTTCCTGACTGTCTCATGCAATATGTTGAATATTTTGAACTTAATAGCAATGTTTTATTACTTTCTACATCATCTTCATTTCTCTGTCAAACACACAGTATTGATAACATTGAGTGTAAACATTTCACAGCATGGAGCTTTTTTTCCTTACCCTTTCTTTAATTTCTAAAGGGGAAGCCAGTTTTTCACATCCCTAGGTGCTTCATTACTCTGCTTTAAGGAAAAAAGAACAACTTGACTCCATAAAGCCTGGTCAGAACAGACAATGATGATAAGAAACGCAAAACTGCCTCTCTAGGAATTTCTTTTCGAAAAAGAAAAAATCTAGTATAAATCTGAGTGGCTCAATAATCGAATCACAAAGCTTGTTGTTCAGTCACTCAGTTGTGTCTAACTCTTTCCGACCCCGTAGACTGCAGCACACCAGGCTTCCCTGTCCCTCACCAACTCCCGGAGCTTGCTCAAACTCATGTCCATTGAGTCAGTGATGCCATCCAGCCATCTCATCCTCTGTCGTCCCCTTCTCCTCCCACCTTCAGTCTTTCCCAGCATCAGGGGCTTTTCCAATGAGTCAGTTCTTCCCATCAGGTAGCNCCCAGGGACGGGGGAGCCTGGTGGGCTGCTGTCTATGGGGTCACACAGAGTCGGACACGACTGAAGTGACTTAGCAGCAGCAGCCGAAGCTTATTATATGCCAGGCATTGTTCCCAAAGCTTTTAAAAATTATACTCCAACTCTATAACCTATGTGCAGATTCTCCATTTAAAAAAATTAGAACACCGTAGGTAAGGGAATGTTTCTTTTATTTTTTAATTTTTAAAGAAATATTTTTTAATCTGGATCATTCTTTGGTAGAGTCTTTAATCTATTACAATATTGTTTCTGTTCTATGCTTTTTGGATTTTGGGCCAGGAGGTATGTGGGATCCCAGCTCCCCAACCAGGGATAACACTGGTACCACCCTCACTGGAAGGGGGAGTCTTAACCGCTGGACCATGAGGGAAGTCCCAAACGTTTCTTTTAAACAGTAACCCTGCATTTCAACCTCTTCCTGCACTCCCCAAGAGGTGATTATGGTTTATACTGGCATGTAAATTTATACTTTTTCTGCTTAATAATATTCTTATATGTACCAGTCAAAAATATATAATGCTGTTTTATGTGGCTCTGTATGTATTCACATAAGTGAAATGCATATTGATTGGTTTTTCTATATGCTGATTTTTAAAAAATTCAATCATTACTTCCTGGACCTCTTTCCATGTTATACATATAATTCTCCCTCAGTCTTTTCCACTGTTGTGTAGAATTGACACACCAAAATCTATGAACCTATCCCTCGCTGTACATTTAGGGAGTTTCCAGTTTCTGCTAATTTATTACAAAGAGTGTTGCAACATACACGTTCGTATACACCCTTCCTGCTAATATGCACTTTTATGGTAAAACTGAGAAGTTGAATTGCTGCCTATAGGACATGTATATTTAAAAGTTTTTATAGACACTGCCAAGTTGTGTCCAGAGTGGCTATAAATGGAGCCTCCTGACAGCAAGGAACACAGCCTCCTGTCCCATGATGTAGGACAGCTGTTTCATACCTGGATGAAGGGTGACCACTATCAAGATCAAACTGATTTTTTCCCTCCCCAATGTTTCTTCAAATGTACTCTCTTAATCCTTGAAATGACCCTGTTAGACAGGATTGTTTATTGTCCTCATTTACATACTACAGAAAGTCTCTGATTTACATATTTTTTTTTTTTAATTCTCACAACCAAAGTATGAGACAGGGGTTTCAATCATCTTTATCTAAGAGATTAAGTATGGAAGGCTCAGGAAGGAGGTTGCATAACATATCCGAAGGTACACAAGCTGAGATCTTAAGTGTATGTCTACATGATACCAAGTCCGTTAATTGAATACACATCCTCACACGTATGCTTGGTATCATCCAGAGATGAAGAAAATATTAAAACAAATTCTGTTAAAAAAAAAAGAAAGAAAAGACTAATTTCTCAAGTCAGGCATGATTTCAGAGCACGAAGAGGAAGGAGAACTGACTGGCTTCTGTTAAATAGTCAGGATTAGTTTCAATAAGACCACCATTAACTTCTGTATGAGGAGTTCTAGACCAGGAACTTTATTTTTAAAACAGCAATTCAAAAAGTATTATTCAAAAGTGGATTTTTTAATGGAACAATCTTATAAATGGCTTTATTCCCAAATAACTGTGAAACAAGGAGAAACCAAAATGTTAAAATTGAATTAATTAAATTAATATTAATGAATAACATTTTTCAAAGGTAACAGTAGTAATGAAGCTCCAACCCAAGCTCCGTGGTGGTTCAGAAGGTAAAGAATCTGTCTGCAATGTAGGAAACTCCAGGTTCAACCCCTGGGTTGGGAAGATTCCCCTGGAGAAGGAAATGGCAACCCATCCCAGTATCTTTGCCTGGAGGATTCCATGGACAGAGGAGCCTGGTGGGCTACAGTCCATGAGGTCATAAAGACTCAAACACAACTCAGTGATTAAGACTAACTTTCTGTATTCAGGTAAAGAAAGGACCAGTTGTGCTGCAGGCTCCGGAGTAGGAGAACAGTCTAGAGAGCAATGTATCAGGATATCAGGGTTCAGTTCAGCTCAGTTCAGTCGCTCAGTCATGTCTGACTCTGCAACCCCATGAATCACAGCACGCCAGGCCTCCCTGTCCATCGC
>SJYV01035945.1:41381-74039 GCA_006410875.1 Neotragus pygmaeus
GGGGTGTGTGTGTGTGTGTGCGTGCGTGTGCATGCACGTGTGTGTTAGTCGCTCAGTCATGTTTGGCTCTTTGTCATGCTATGGACTATAGCCCTCCAGACTGTTCTGTCCATGGAATTCTCGGACAAGAATACTGGAGTAGGTTGTCATTCCCATCTCCAGGGGATCTTCCCAACTCAGGGATCGAACCTGGGTCTCCTGCATTGCAGACAGATCGCTTACTGTCTGAACCACCAGGGAAGCCCAGAGTAAGAAAGCATATTGGTAGGTGTCAGGGTCTGGGGGTGGAGTGGTGAGGGGAAATGGGGTGTTGGTGTTTAATGCTGACAGAGTTTCAGTTCAGGAGTGTGAAGATTCAGGAGATGGATGGTGAAGAGAGCTGCATAGCAAAGTAGGAAGTGAACGGACTTAGTGCCACTGAATTGTACAGTTAAATATGGCTAACATAGAATGTTTTATGTGATTATTATCACAATAAAATTTGTTTAAAAGATCTGATTTACCAGAAAATTGTTCTCAAAGTTTTAGCAGCTTTGCTGGCTTTATTCACTTGTTTATTCTTCCAGTAGTAACATATATTGATTGGGCTTTTGCTATGTACTGCATATAGCATTCGCCTTGAGTAATACAGTGACGAACAGATAAAAACCAGTCTCTTCCCATAAGGAGCTTACATTTACTAGAAAGTGAAAGTGTTGATTGCTCAGTCTTGTCCAACTCCTTTCGACCCCATGGACTGTAGCTGGCAGTCTCCTCTGTCCATGGAATTCTCCAAGCAAGGATACTGGCCTGGGCTGCCATTCCATTCTCCAGGGGTTCTCCTTGACCCAGGGACTGAACGTGGGTCTCCTACACTGCAAGCAGGTTCTTTACCATCTGAGATACCAGGGAAGTCCACAGGTTAAGCTAGAGGAGAGAACAAAACATACATTCAAATAGTGACAAATGCAAGGGATGCTGTGGAGCATAGAAGGGAACAATATAATATTCACTAGTCAGTCAGTTCAGTTGCTCAGTTATGTCCGATTCTTTGTGACCCCATGGATGCAGCATGCCAGGCCTCCCTGTCCATCACTATCCCCCCGAGTTTACTCAAACACAAGTCCATCAAGTCGGTGATGCCATCCAACCATCTCATCCTCTGTCATCCCCTTCTCCTCCTGCCTTCAATCTTTCCCAGCATCAGGGTCTTTTCCAATGAGTCAGTTCTTCACATCAGGTGGCCAAAGTATTGGAGTTTCAGCTTCAGCATCAGTCCTTCGAATGAATATNGCTGAGCACTGAAGAATTGATGCTTTTGAACTGTGGTGTTGGAGGAGACTCTTGAGAGTCCCTTGGACTGCAAGGAGATCCAGCCAGTCCATTCTGAAGGAGATCAGTCCTGGATGTTCATTGGAAGGACTGATGTTGAAGCTGAAACTCCAATACTTTGGCTACCTGATGGGAAGAACTGACTCATTGGAAAAGACCCTGATGCTGGGAAAGATTGAAGGCGGGAGGAGAAGGGGACGACGGAGGATGAGATGGTTGGATGGCATCACCGACTCAATGGACATGGGTTTGGGTGGACTCTGGGAGCTGGTGATGGACAGGGAGGCCTGGCGTGCCGCAGTTCATGGGGTCACAAAGAGTCAGACATGACTGAGCGAGTGAACTGAACTGAACTGAACTGAACTTGAGTGTAAGTGAATTCCCCAGAGCATGACAACTGAGGCATTGATAGAACCAGACTGTGGTATTTCCAGGTTACAGACAGCATCAAGGATTTTTAAATTTTATTTTATTAAAATGTAGTTGATTTACAATGGTGTGTTGATCTCTGCTATACAGCGAAATGACTCAGACACATATATATGTGTTCTTTTTCGTATCTTTTCCATTATGATTTATCACAGTATACTGGCTCTAGTTCCCTGTGCCATACAGTAGGGCTTTGCTGTTTATCCTTCTTGTATATAATAGTTCACATCTGCTAACCCCAAGCTCCCAATCCATCACTCCCCCACCCACCTTCCCCCTTGCCGACCACAAGTCTGTTAAGTTTATTTGTATTCTTTAGATTCCACAAGCAAGTGAAATCATATGACTTTTGTCTCTCTCTGTCTGACTTACTTCACTTCCTATGATAATCTCTAGGTCCATCAGCGTTGTTGCAAAATGGCATTATTTCATTTTTTTATGACTAGGAAATGTGGAGAAGGAAATGGCAACCCACTCCAATGTTCTTGCCTGGAGAATTCCGTGGACGGAGGAGCTTTGTGCTACAGTCCATGGGGTCGCAAAGAGTCAGACACGACTTAGCAACTAAAACACAGTATTCCATTACATGTAAATCTATATGGGCTTCCCAGGTGGCTCAGTGGTAAAGAATCCACCTGCCAGTGCAGGAGATGCGAGTTCGATCCCTGGATTGGGAAGATCTGCTGGAGGAGGAAATGGCAACCTGCTCCACTATTCTTGTCTGAAAAATCCCATGGACAGGGGAGCCTGACAGGCCGCAGTCCACGCAGTTGCAAAGAGTCAGACATGACGGAGTGACTGAGAACATGCACAAAACCCGTATACTTTATCCTTTCATCTGTCGATGGGCACTTATTCCTTCCGTGTCTTGGCTATTGTAAATAGGGCTGCTATGAACATTGAGGTGCATGTATTATCTGAATTGGAATTTTCTCCAGATACATGCCTAGCAGTAGGATTGCGGCATCACATGTCCACACAAATCAGACTTTTTTTTTTTCAAATTGTGGCAAAGTGTTAGTTGCTCGGTCATGTCTGACTCTTGGCCACTGCATGGACTGTATCCTCTGTCCATGGGATTCTCTAGGCAAGAAAGCTGGAGTGGGCCAGCCATTCCCTTCTCCAGGGGATCTTCCCAACCCAAGGACTGAGGCCAGGCCTCCCGCACCGCAGGCAGATGCTTTGCCAGCCGAGCCGCCCGGCTGAGAGTCACAGAACAGAGAGCGAGGTGCTTTAGCCGCCCCTCCCGTGCAGTTCAGGGGCACGAAACGCGTTCGCGTCGCTGTGCAGTCTCACCATCATCCATTTCTGGAAGGTTTCACCCTCCTAAACTGAAGCTCTGTCCCCGGTTAAGAGTAACTTCCCACCCCGCTGGCAGCTACCAGTGTACTTTCTGACTGAATTTGACTGTTCTAGGTCCCTCGCATCAGTGAAATCAAGCAGTGTTTACCTTCACCTGGTGCATATTGGAGCGCATTTCTAAGCTTGGCTTCATGGACGTCCTACCAACGGCCCGCGTGGGTCTTCTCTCGTTCCCTGCGCTCTTCAGCTGGTTCTCACCAGCGACCTGCTGACACACGCACGTGAGAGTCCCGGACGCCCCATTCAGCCCGCCCCACCTTCCCTCTTTGGTGCCCATGTGTGTGTTCACCATGTCTGTTCTCTAAGCAAACAGGTCCATCTGTATCATTTTTTCTAGATTGCGTCAAGGTTTTATAGCAACTAGTGACGCTCCGCCTGTAAAGCTAGGCAACTGGCCTCCTTCTTTCCGAAAACACCTGTCAGCTGCCTCAGTGACAATCGTGTGGTGATTCAATGCCTTGAAACTGCCTCTCCAGAATGCAGACAGGCGGCCTGTGGATCGAAACATGGCTTTTGCGGCCGCAGTCCTGCGTCTGGCTCGCAGAGTAAGGGTGCAGCTGGGAGCCATGGGGCGACATAGGGTGCAGCTGGGAGTTTCCAGGAACTCCTCCGGATTCCCCAGCTCCCACTCAGCGTGCTAGCTGTCTCAAGGAGCCAACAGAACTGGGCTCCAATCAGGCCTGGTTTTAGGTCAATGGGCCTGAAAAGACGGCTTCAAATGAGGAGGTTTGATAGACTTAGCATTAGTACACACATGCAAATTCATGAAGCTATCTTCTCTTCATGACACAACAAATGAGTTGCTGCTTTAAAAACCTGAGTGATGAAGACCGGATTCATGTTTACACATCTGTCTAAGTTACCTGCACTTAACCATGGAATGAAAAAACTAAAGTTGTAAGAGCAGGTACCAAGTTATTGCCAACTATACACAGAGGAAAAGTTCAGTGATAGTGAAGTCCCAGCAGAGAGTCGTTAGGGGAAAGCAGAACCATCAGAGGGTGAACAAAAAATGAAACCGAATTTTTCTTTCAAAGCTGGAACGCGCTCATGGGGGTAACGGTAAGGTGTGTGGTTGTATTTTTTCTGAGTGCCCACTGCTGTGCAGAGTAACCAGCTGGGCGCTGGGGGAGGAGATGTGTATAAGAGACAGGCCCAGTGGGATCTGCAGAATTTCACATGGGTCTCCTGTTTTTACCCTCAAGATGAAAAAGAATCAAGAAACCACTGCGGTCAGGACACAAACAGTCCTGATGGGAAGAACGGTCTCTGAGGAGAAGGAGCTGACAAAGCAAGGATCAAAACACCAGCTTAGCCATCAACTCCTCAGAAAAGAAGACAGTCACGTTGTGACTAATTCCTCCTGGATTTTCCAGAAACAGGTTTATTCCAGAGTCTTTAGAAGTCACAGAACTTTGACCCATTTAGACTACTTGGCTGTCAGATTTCAAATTCCTGATACATCCATAGATTTCTGCTAAAACTAAGAAAGGGGGCCGTCACTCCAAACACAGCTGAATGCTTGTCTCTATTAGGCTGCAGGTGAAATGCAGAAATAGGGGACACCTGGATCTGCTCCAAGCCCATGCAGAACCGAACCTCAGACATTGAGTCACGGGGTGGCCCTGCATGAGCTGGTGGCAGCACGTGTTCACACTGAGAAAGAAAGCGGACCTGGGACTTCCCTCTTGCCTCTTTTTGGAGGAAGTGAAACCACTCTGCTGCAAAGCAGGTGCCCGACTTTTGTAGAAACGTTGCCTTTTTCTTTTTAGAAACTAAAGTTTGGCTTTTAGGCACAAGCCCTTGAGAGCAGCCTTCTGGAGAGTTTGTGGAGGTGCCTGGGCCTTTCCGTACAAGCAAAAGTGGAAGCAATCACTGGTGAGCAGAGTAAGGCAGCAACGGAATGGGCGAAATGCTCTGGTCAGGCTCCTGGAGGCCACCTCCTCCTACCTGACCACTATGAGCAGCAATTCCTGCTGGTGGCTTGCAAGCTTCAGTTGAGCCGAAATTCCCAAATTCTCACTTCTTCTTTCATTACTTCTCCGTGAATTGAAAAGAGAACTTCCTTGGGCATAGCAAACACAGTCATAGGCTTTGGATCATGTCAGGTGTATGGAAGTTCTGGAACTACTTCATTTCTTTCGGTTTTTAAATGTATATTTGTTGCTTATTTTTCTGAATACGAAAGTAATGATTACTCCTCCTTGTGTCTGGGACTTGGTAGATTCTCAATAAAGTTTTGTTAAATGAGTAAAGACATGCTCATTGTTGAAAGCTCAAAATATGTAGAAGAGTGGAAAGAAGTGAATAATTCGTGAAACCTGCCTACTAGATATAACTGCTGTCATGGGTCAGCTGGTATACATTCCTCATTATATTGTACATAGTTGAGATCATATTGAATGCTTGTCGTGGCTTTTCCTCTTAACATTCTGGCATAAGAATTTCTTATGTTATTAAAATTGTTTGAAAATATAATTATTATGGCTGCAAAATATTTTGTCATATGAATGTGATGTAATTTCACTCTTTTGGGCTCTTTTGGCTATTTCATTTTTTTTCTTTTTGCTATAATAAAAATGAACATGAAGGTGGTCCAGAAGTAAATGGCAATGACTAGGTGTTTAGGGATAATAGGAATGCCTAGATGTACAGCTATTTATGTTCACCTTACTTGTATTCTCATTGAAGAAGAGTGAGATTCCATCAGGATCTATTACAGCCAAAAGAAAAAGTAAGAAATTGTCAGCATGTCTTCAAAACAGGGTGAGTTTCCTGATTCTGATGAACTAGCCCTGAAATAGTTTGAAGAAAAGTATATGGATATTTCAGCAAACTTATTGAAAGTACTCAAGGGCATTCGGTTCTAACTTTTCTAATTCTAAACCTGTGATCACTCTGCTGCTGCTGCTAAGTCGCTTCAGTCGTGTCTGGCCCTGTGGGATCCCATAGACGGCAGCCTACCAGGCTCCCCCACTGAGCTATTAATTTATANAAAAATTAAAGTTTAGGTTAAATAAATTAGTGAAATTAAAATATCTTTTCTATTTTGTACATGCTCATTAAAAACAAAATATAGAATTATTATAATTGGAAATAAATTGATATTAAATTAAATAATTGCTATTAAAATGAATATTTGAAAACTAGAATTGAAATAGTTTTTTACATCAACTGTATTTCAATTTAAAATATATACAAATATATAGTCACTAAATGGACTTAATACTTTTAAAAATTTCAACTAGATTATCCAAATATAACTAACTATGTTATAAGATAAATGAGATCAGTTCATTCAATCAGTTCTGTTGCTCATTCATGTCCCACTCTTTGCAACCCCATGGACTGCAGCACACCAGTCTTCCCTGTCCATCACCAACTCCCAGAGCTTGCTCAAACTCCTGTCCATTGAATCAGTGATGCCATGCAACCATCTCATCCTCTGGCCCCTTCTCCTCTGGCCCTCAATTTTTCCAAGCATCATGGTTTTTCAAAGGAGACCATTCTTATCATCAGGTGGCCAAAGTACTGGAGTTTCAGCTTCAGCATCAGTTCTTCTGATGAATATTCAGGACTGATTTCCTTTAGGATGGACTGTTTGGATCTCCTTGCAGTCCAAGGGACTCTCAAGAGTCTTCTCCAACACCACAGTTCAAAAGCATCAATTCTTCAGCACTCAGCTGTCTTTATAGTCTAAATCTCACATCCATCCATGACCACTGGAAAAACAATAGCTTAAACTGAATGGACATTTGTTGGCAAAGTAATGCTGTCTAGGTTGGTCATAGTTTTTCTTCCAAGTAGCAAACATCTTTAATTTCATGGCTGCAGTCACCTCCTCTAGTGATTTTAGAGCCCAAGAAAGTAAAGTCTGTCACTGTTTTCACAGGTTCCCCATCTATTTGCCATGAAGTGATGGGACAGGCAGTTTTCTGAATTTGAGTTTTCAGCCAAATTTTTCATGCTCCACTTTCTCTTTCTTTAAGAGGCTTTTTAGTATTTCAGTTTCTGATATAATGGTGGTATCATCTGCATATCTGTAGCTATTGATATTTCTTCTGATATGGCATCATGGACTCGATGGACATGAGTCTGAGTGAACTCCGAGAGATAGCGATGAACGGGGAGGCCTGGCGTGCTGCAATTCATGGGGTCACAAAGAATCGGACATGACTGAGCGACTGAACTGATTCTATCTTGTGCTTCATTCAGCCCAGCATTTTGCATGATGTACTCTGCATATAAGTTAAATATGCAGAGTGACAATATATAGCCTGAGATACTTCTTTCCCAATTTGGAACCAGTCTGTTCCATGTCCAGTTCTAATTGTTCCTGCTTGATCTGCATACAGATTTCTCAGGAAGCAGGTCAAGTGGTCTGTTATTCCTGTCTCTTGGATAATTTTCCATAATTTGTTGTGATACACATAGTCAAAGGTTTTAGTGTAAAGTAGAAATAGATGTTTTCCTGAAATTCTCTTCCATTTTTGATGATCCAACAGATGTTGGCAGTTTGATCTCTGGTTTCTCTGCCTTTTCCAAATCCTGCTTGAACATCTGGAAATTCATGGTTTATGTACTGTTGAAGCCTGGCTTGGAGAATTTTGAGCATTACTTTGCTAGCATGTGAGATGAATGCAATTGTGTGGTAGTCTGAGTGTTCTTTGACTTTGCCTTTCTTTGGGATTGGAATTAAAACTGATTTTTTTCAGTTCTGTGGCCACTGCTGAGTTTTCCAGATTTGCTGGCATATTGAGTGTGGCACTTTAACAGCATCTTCTTTTAGGATTTGAAATAGCTCAACTGGAATTCCATCACCTCTACTAGCTTTCTTTGTGGTGGTGCTTTCTATGACCCATTTGACTTCACATTCCAGGATATCTGGCTCTAGGCGGGTGATCACACCATCATCTGGGTCATGAAGATTTTTCTTTTTCTTTTTTTTTGCATAGCTCTTCTGTGTATTTGTGCCACCTCTTCTTAATATTTTTCTGCTTCTGTTCAGTTCAGTCATTCAGTCGTGTCTGACTCTTTGTGACCCCATGAATCATAGCACGCCAGGCCTCCCTGTCCATCACCAACTCCCAGAGTTCACTCAAACTCATGTCCATCAAGTTGGTGACGCCATCCAGCCATCTCATCCTCTGTTGTCCCCTTCTCCTCCTGCCCCCAATCCCTCCCAGTATCAGAGTCTTTTCCAATGAGTCAATTCTTCCCATGAAGTGGCCAAAGTACTGGATTTTCAGCTTTAGCATCAGTCCTTCCAAAGAACACCCAAGACTGATCTCCCTTAGACTGGTTGGATCTCCTAGCAGCCCAAAGGACTCTCAAGAGTCTTCTCTAACACCACAGTTCAAAAGCATCTATTTTTTGCCACTCAGCTTTCTTCACAGTCCATTCTCAAATCCATACATGACCACTGGAAAAATCAGTGCTTCTGGTTCTGTTAGTTCCATACAATTTCTGTCTTTTATTTTGCCCATCTTTGAATGTAATGTTCCCTTGGTATTTCTAATTTTTTTGAAGAGATCTCTAGTCTTTCTTATTCTATTGTTTTCCTCTATTCCTTTGCATTTTTCACTTAGGAAGGCTTTCTTATCTCTCCTTGCTATTCTTTGGAACTCCAAAGGAGCAGGGCTCTGGGTCAGCAGACCTGTGTGTGGCATAAGCCCTCTTGGAGAAGGTCGCCATTAACCGAACCATAGAGCCACCAGAACTTACACAGGACTTTGGATACAGACTCTTGGAGGGCACAAATGAAACCTTATGCATACCAGGACCCATGAGAAAGGAGCAGTGAAACTACAAGAGACTGACTCTGACTTGCCTGTGAGTTTCAAAGAGTCTCTAGCTGAGGCGTGGGTTGGTGGTGCCCTGCTGTTGGGTCAGGGGCACTTAGTGGGGCAGTGTGTCCATGGGACCTTTTGAAGGAGGTTTCCATTATCTTCATTACCTCCACCATAGTTTGGTCTCAGGTCTAACAACAAGGAGAGAACACAACCCCACCAAATTGACAGATAATTGGATTAAAGATTTACTGACCATTGCCCCACCCATAAGAACAAGACCCAATTTCCCCCACAGTCAGTCTCTCCCATCAGGAAGCTTCCATAAGCTTCTTATCCTTATCCTTCAGACAGCAGACAGCATGAAAAACAGTCACAGAAAAGCTAAAAGAAATAGAGATGCTAANCCAAAGGAGCAGGGCTCTGGGTCAGCAGACCTGTGTGTGGCATAAGCCCTCTTGGAGAAGGTCGCCATTAACCGAACCATAGAGCCACCAGAACTTACACAGGACTTTGGATACAGACTCTTGGAGGGCACAAATGAAACCTTATGCATACCAGGACCCATGAGAAAGGAGCAGTGAAACTACAAGAGACTGACTCTGACTTGCCTGTGAGTTTCAAAGAGTCTCTAGCTGAGGCGTGGGTTGGTGGTGCCCTGCTGTTGGGTCAGGGGCACTTAGTGGGGCAGTGTGTCCATGGGACCTTTTGAAGGAGGTTTCCATTATCTTCATTACCTCCACCATAGTTTGGTCTCAGGTCTAACAACAAGGAGAGAACACAACCCCACCAAATTGACAGATAATTGGATTAAAGATTTACTGACCATTGCCCCACCCATAAGAACAAGACCCAATTTCCCCCACAGTCAGTCTCTCCCATCAGGAAGCTTCCATAAGCTTCTTATCCTTATCCTTCAGACAGCAGACAGCATGAAAAACAGTCACAGAAAAGCTAAAAGAAATAGAGATGCTAAAATATGCATCTCTGCTCTACTGAAATCTTTGGCATAATTAGTTTTTCAAGCATATTCTATAGCAAATTCAAAATACAGATTTCTTTCCTTCTTTAAACAAAGAAAATAAGGTATTTTAGTAGAGTAGTTATTCTCACTATGAATATGTTACCCACAATGGCATGCCCTTAAATATTTCTAGGACTTGAAACTATGAATGAAAATGGTTTATTCAGAAGATGTAAATAGATTTGTTATAACTTCCCTCCCCCTAAAAATAACAATGTCTCATCATGCTTAAAACTGTCATAAAATTCACATGGCATTTTAATGTGAATACAAAATTTTGAAATATTTCTTTTGCAAAATTGTAATAGTAACTTTTCTTTCTCTGACAAACTTTATGACTGATGTATTTTTCCTGATTCTTTGAAAATCACTGGAAATATAATTTAAATTTTATTGCATATGTTTTGAAGTAAGAAATTCTCTTTTTCTCTATATGGATAAAAATGCCTGAGCATATATGTATCTTTACAAAATAGTTTTTGGAACATTTTCACATTTTATATATCCATTTGATATTTGCATATTATAATTATATATTGTCTTTACATTGAAAAGAACATGAATTGGGCTTAACCAACAATGTAAATATTATGATCTAGACTATATGGAAAAGAAAAATAATTTCTCAATAAGCAAATCTAAAGAGTAGTTTCTTCCTAGATAATTGAATTCTAATTGTTATTTTTTAATTGTACTCAATTAATATCAACTTTATAGCCAATATTTGATCATCACATTCACTTGTTCACTTAAAATTTTGAATATCTACTTTGGAAGGGAAGGTGATAAATATTCAGAGATAAAAATAACAACTTTGTACCTTTGGGGGACTTTATTATATAATAGAGAAATAGTTGTAAAATAAACAGTCTCAACATTTAGAGAAAGCAGAATGGAGGCATACAAATTGGCGTGTGAATATTTTTGAAGGATTAGTTCCTTTAACTTCAGTAGAGAAGTTGTGGCCATAGGGGACTGGAATGCAAAAGTAGGAAGTCAAGAAACACCTGGAGTAACAGGCAAATTTGGCCTTGGAATACGAAATGAGGCGGGGCAAAGACTAATAGAGTTTTGCCAAGAAAGTGCAAACACCCTCTTCCAACAACACAAGAGAAAACTCTACACATGGACATCACCAAATGGTCAACACCAAAATCAGATTGATTATATTCTTTGCAGCCAAAGATGGAGAAGCTCTATACAGTCAACAAAAACAAGACCAGGAGTTGACTGTGGCTAAGATCATGAACTCCTTATTGCCAAATTCAGACTTAAATGGAAGAAAGTAGGGAAAATCACTAGCCCACTCAGATATGACCTAAATAAAATCCCTTATGATTATACAGTGGAAGTTAGAAATAGATTTAAGTGACTAGATCTGATAGATAGAGTTCCNAAGATCATGAACTCCTTATTGCCAAATTCAGACTTAAATGGAAGAAAGTAGGGAAAATCACTAGCCCACTCAGATATGACCTAAATAAAATCCCTTATGATTATACAGTGGAAGTTAGAAATAGATTTAAGTGACTAGATCTGATAGATAGAGTTCCTGATGAACTATGGATGGAGGTTCATGACATTGTACAGGAGACAGGGATGAAGACCATCCCTATGGAAAAGAAATGGAAAAAAGCAAAATGGCTGTCTGAGGAGGCCTTACAAATACCTGAATTGACCAGTTGGTGATGTTCATGAATACATCATGTGAAATACCAGGCTTTATGCAGCATAAGCTGGAATCAAGACTTCTGGGAAAAATATTAATAACCTCAGATGTGCAGAAATTGAATATGGCAGAATGTGCAGAAGAACTAAAGAAGCTCTTGATGAAGGTGAACGAGGAGAGCTGGCTAAAAGCTCAACATTCAAAAAACAAAGATCATGGTATCTGGTCCCATCACTTCATGGTAAATAGATGGGGAAACAATGGAAACAGTGTGAGATTTTATCTTCTTGGTCTTCAAAATCACTATAGATGGTGATTGCAACCAAGAAATTAAAAGACACTTGCTCTTTGGATAAAAAGCTATGACCAACCTAGACAGCATATTAAAAAGCAGAAACATTACATTGCTGACAAAGATCCATCTAGTCAAGGCTATGGCTTTTCCAGTATTCATGTATGAATGTGAGAGTTAGACCATAAAGTAGGCTGAATGCCAAAGAAATGATGCTTTTGAATTGTGGTGTTGGAAAAGACTCTTAGAATGCAAGGAGATCAAACCAGTCGATTGTAAAGGAAACTAGTCTTTAATATTCATTGGAAAGACTTGATGCTGAAGCTGAAATTCTAATACTTTGACCACGAGATACAAAAAGCCAGCTTATTGGGGTACTGGAAAATAGCCTGATGTTGGGAAAGATTGAAATCAGGAGGAGAAGGGGATGACAGAAGATGGGATTGTTGGATGCCATCACTGACTGGACATGAGTTTGAGCAAGCTCTAGGAGATGGTGAAGGAGAAGGAAGCCTGGTATGCTGCAGTTCATGGGGTTATAAAGAGTCAGACATGATTGAGTGACTGAACAACAACAACAATTTAAATTAGGTAATAAAAAACAGCAAAATAAGTGTTTGCTTTACAAAACAAATATCTTATAATTTATATGTGTTTTACAAAAAATAAAGTAAAGGTATGGCAAACAATGGTAGCATTTGTTTGATTAAGAAAGCTCTTACTAGGCTAATTTGGGGAAAGATGCTTTAACTATTAAGCCAACATAGAGGTGAAGATATTTTCTGCATATCAAGATAATGTCTTTTAAGGCATACAATATAAGTTGGATATAGTTTTTGTAACACAATTAAAATAAAAGTAACAAAATAATTTGGAAGAAAATTTTTAAAGTCTAATTATATATAATTACAGGGAATGCTTATTAATGCTTATTAGTTGCTAAACACTATTGTTTTACCTGAGATATGAACACTAGAGCTGTTTGTACTTAATGGATAAACAGAAGTTAAGCTGATGAGAATGCAGTAGCTTGAAAAGATCCAAAATTGTGATTAAGAGATCACACACTTAAACCTACTTCTTTCAACTGAAAAGAATTTTTTTAATGGCAAAATCTACTAATTAAGATGTATGTAGTGCAAAACTTCAGAGTCATTTGATTTCCAGGTTCAACTACAACTTTATTTTATTCAACTACAACTTGTAAATCTTGACAGAACTCACATCCATCCTTACAAGATAAAGCAANTGTGTCTCAGGCCTCTGTTCATGCACCCAACGTGGTTCCAGGGACACAGAGCATAGTAAGTCCCCGAGAGATGAGTGAGTTCTGTTCCGATAGTGCATCCGCAAGTCCAATGCGTTCGTAAGTCCAACTCAACTAACACAAACAGCTATACAGTACTATACCATAATGGTAACTTATAATACTTTTCACACAAATATTACATTTAAAAAAAAACAAAAATAATGAAAACATTTTTAATCTTACAGTACAGTACCTCAGATGTGAGAGTTGGACTATAAAGAAAGCTGAGTGCCAAAGAATTGATGCTTTTGAACTGTGGTGTCAGAGAAGACTCCTGAGAGTCCCTTGGACTGCAAGGAGATCCAACCAGTCCATCCTAAAGGAGATCAGCCCTGAGTGTTCATTGGAAGGACTGATGCTGAAGCTGAAACTCCAATACTCCAGCTACCTGATGTGAAGAGCTGACTCATTGGAAAAGACCCTGATGCTGCAAAAGATTGAAGGTGGGAGGAGAAGGGGACCACAGTGGATGAGATGGTTGGATGGCATCACCGACTCAATGGACATGAGTTTGAGTAAACTCTGGGCGTTGGTGACGGACAGAGAGGCCTGGCGTGCTGCAGTCCATGGGGTCGCAAAGAGTCGGACCCGACTGAGCAACTGAACGGAACTGAACAGCACGTTGAAAAGCATAGTAGGACAGCTGGCACACAGAGGCTGCATCGAGTGGACAGGCAGGAAGGGTCCCTGATTAGAGGAGGGAGAGGGCGCGGGAGGTGGTGGAGCTGAGGGACCATCAGCAGCAGGAGACGGGGGCTGAGCTGCAGGGTCACTCGGGCCTGATGCTGGTGGAACCGACGCTCGCATCTTGGAAAGTTCACGACTTGAAGGTTCGCATGTAGGGGACTTAGTGTATGTCACTAACACAAGGAAGGAGATCTGGCGGAGAAACAGCTCTTGGCAAGGGGATTCGCATTTTAACCACAGGACTTGACGGTGGGGTCGTTTAGCCAGCAGCTGGGGCTGCCGGTCTCGGGTGTAGAGACTGGTTGGCTCTGGGCAAACAGGTACCGGAACTGGCCCTGAGGACTAACCTGGGGACACTGCCCTGGGCACCGGGACGACGTGGCTGCCGCTCTTGTTGTCCCAGACTCTCCGCTTCTCCAGCTGTGAGTGACTGTAGGCCCGCTCTTCGCCGAGGCGCCTCCTGGTAGGCAGGACGCCAGCTCCTGGGCTGGCTTGCTCGGGACTTGCGGGAGCCTAGGAGGGGCGTGGGGCTTCCCTGGTGCTGCAGACCGTGAAGAACCTGCTTCCCAGTGCGGAAGGTGTGGGCTCAATCCCTGGGTTGGGAAGATCCCCTGGAGGAGGAAATGGCAGCCCACTCCAATATTCTTGTCTGGGAAATCCCACGGACAGAGGAGGCTGGCGGGCTAGAGTCCATGGGGTCACAAAAGATTCGGACACAACTTAGCAACTGCACAGCGTGAGCAAAGTGACAAGCTTCAGGGGGAAGCTTGGATGGGACTGTAGAATCCACCCGGATTCTCTCTTGGTCCTCTGCCCCATTCCATGGGGCGGGAATGGACCAGGGAAGCAAATCTCTTTCTCCCTGCATTTTAGAACTGGATCCTTCAAAGCTGACCCACAGCAGCCACTGAGCCACAGTCAGTAACACGCAAACTGTATGAGAAATGAACGCTAGCTGGAGGAAGCCACCGAGACTTGGAGCCTGTTTGTTACATGCCACGACCTAGAGAGCTAACCAAGATGTACCTCTTGGCCAATAAATCAACAGTGCTTTTCGCTTTTGAGATCAGGGAAGGTTTTTAAAAACCCAGTGATTTTTCTGGGCTTATCTGCAGAAAAAATGAACATGAAGTTATAATTCTAATTTTCGAGTTCGTAGAACCACTGAAGCCTCCCCCGGAATCACTAGGAATCCAGAAACCCAGAGACTTTTCCCTCTGCTCTTTCGGGGAAAGTCGAAGTATTCACTGACAGACCCTGATGGCTCAGTGGTAAAGAATCTGCCTGCCAATGCCAGCAACTTGAGTTCAATCCCTAGGTTGAGAAGGTCCCCCGGAGAAGGAAATGGCAAACCCTGGGGGCTCAGTGGTAAAGAATCTGCCTGCCAATGCCAGCAACTTGAGTTCGATCCCTGGGTTGAGAAGATCCCCCGGAGAAGGAAATGGCAACCCACTCCAGTATTCTTGCCTGGGAAATTCCAGAGACAGAGGAGGCTGGCGGGTTATAGTCCACGGGGTCACAAAAAGTCAGCCATGACTTAGCAACTAAATAACAACAAAAATCTTCATTTCAGAAAACATGAACATGCCACAGACTAAGATCCCTGCCCAGCGCGGTGCTTCCCAAGCACTCAGGTGCTGTCGGGCCCTGAGGTCCAGTTAAATGAAGTTCTAAGGTCCTGCATTTACGCTGAGCTCCCAGGTGTTGCTGCTGCTGCTCTTCCCAGGACCCGCCAGTAAGCAGCAAAGCTCTAGAGGAAGAACCTAAAATAGATGAATTACTGCCCGTAAAACCCGGGGCAGAAAAAAGCCAAAAGTCCAGCCCCCACCATCCCACAACAGCGAAATCGTAATCATATCTCTTCACTCCTCTCGCTAACTCCACCATGACTTGGGACTTCTTTTTTTGGGACCCAGACCATTTGTAAAGTCTTTATTGAATCTGTTACAATATTGCTTCTGTTTTCATTCTGGTGATTTGGCTGCAAGCCGACCAGGAGCCGAACCTGCATGGGAAGGCAGAGTTTGATGCTGGACCGTCAGGGAAGTCTCTCTGTGGCACTTATTACACCAGCTTCTAGAGCCAAGAGACCAGGTGCTGCTCGGCACCACTGGAAGCAGAGCAGGGGCCGGGACGCCGACACGTGTCCTCACCTTTCTCCCTTTCTCGCTGTCCGGGAGGTAACAGTGTCGAGGGAAGCCACGGGCGCTGAAGCTTTTCCCAGGATTTGGGTGTTCCGGCCCCTGCAATCAGCAAAAAGAGAGCAAAGGGCATTTTTAAAAGTTTTTCAGATAAGGGTTGTGATTGATCCAAATACTGATGGATCCAAATATTATTATCCATATAATAATAGCCATCGAGTCTAGACAGAGAACAGACCCAAGGAGCGATGGGGCGGTGGTTTAACACATACGGGTCCTTGGACCCGGGTCAGGACTCAGAGCGGGGGCCCCCGGCTGTGTGAGCCGGAGCTGCCATCTCTGAGGCTGTTGGTGTCCCAGCCCGCAAGGAGGGAAGACTGCCCCACTCGCCTTGCAGGACGTGATGTGAGGTGAGCCTGGCGCACTCTCAGGGCCCAGGAGCTGTTCATGTCATCTTGGCCAGCATCTCTTCCCGCTCTTTTGTTTCACAAAAGAGGAGCACTGCAGCCCAGAGGTTAAATGACTTCCGTAACGGTGACGGCTTCGCCAGAACCTCAGCCCAGGCTTCCCGGCTTGCACTCTGGATTGCTTAACCGCTGAACTGCTCAGAATGACCCAAGTGCTTCTGAGCTCTGAGCCAAGAGCCGAGAGATCAGAATGATCTGAATGATTCTCGGGGATTTTCTCCTTGGTCCTCACGGGTGTCGGTCTGTTTCCTTATTGAACGATATGCCTTGGCATCTGCATGACTAAAAATCTCCTGAGATTTCAGCTGTCACGACCCAACACCCCTGTGAAGCAAGCCGTCACAGGCCACCAGGTGGGAAAGAAACTGAAGCAGAGTTTAGCCATAGCCAGTGTTCCTAATCGGGGTTCAGAACAATCTACAGGCCTGTTTGAGAAGCTCATGAAAAATGAGGGATTTCCTCCCAGTATCAATACACATCGGAGAAGGCAATGGCATCCCACTCCAGTACTCTTGCCTGGAAACTCCCATGGACGGAGGAGCCTGGTGGGCTGCAGTCCATGGGGTCACTGAGTCAGACACGACTGAGCGACTTCACTTTGACTTTTCACTTTCATGCATTGGAGAAGGAAATGGCAACCCACTCCAGTGTTCTTGCCTGGAGAATCCCAGGGATGACGGAGCCCAATGGGCTGCCGTCTGTGGGGTTGCCCAGAGTCAGACACGACTGAAGCGACTTAGCAGCAGCATCAATACACATATTTCTCCCCTACACACACGTGCTTGTGTATCATTTCTGAGCAGCCCGGCCCCTCCTCAGAGGGTATGAAACCCTGTTTTAAAATCCCTTCTAGACGAAGCCAGTAGAATATGGAAGAGTCCACACGGCTCCTGCACGAGCTCTCACACAGGAGGCCAGCAGCCCTCTCCCGGCTGAGCAAGCGAATGAGTGAGCGAACGGGTCACGGCCAAACTGCGAGAAAACACAGGTTTCCCATTTTCCCTTACGATACCCGACGGCTCCAAAGCAGTTTAAAAATTATGTGATGAAAGCAAAAGCGAATCCCACGGTTCCGACTGTCTGTGGTTTTGGAAACTGAGCAGCAGGAGTCCAGCGAGGCCTCAGGGAAGGAGAGACTGCAGGGGTCGGACAGAGGCGGCAGTGTCTTCTGGGAGACGCGGGACCGGGCTCTGAATTTCGTCTTCACGTGAAAGCGCACTGAGGACACTCCCACAGCCAAGGCCGTTCTCAGCCAGGTCGGACGACTGGCGGCCGACTCTGACCGCGGCTCCGCTCCCCTCTCCCGCCCAGGACTTGCCTGTCGTGTGCCCAGTGCAGGAGCCTGCCCGGCACCAGCTCAGCTCAGCAGTCACAACTCGCCCTGGGCCCGTTTGTAGCTTCTCCCCCAGAGAATCATCTCCTGCAGGCCACGTAGAGCTTACAGTCTTCACTTCGCGCAACAGCCCAAGCCCTCGTGGCCCTTGCAGTCCCCAGGGATGGACGTGGCATGGAGGATACAGCCACCGACTCCCGGGGGAGGTCTATGGACGGCTGCCAGGAGAGCGCCCTCCGACACAAGCCTGGGCTTTCCTGGGGGAGCCGTGGCGCCTGCAGGGCGGCAGGGGGGTGCCTCTGGACCCTCGTGCGGGCTCCACCCTCTGGTCCTGAAGCCTGGAAGAACACCGCATCCCCCCAAGTGGTTTCCCCACCCCAAACTTTGCCCCCTGCAGTCTGTCCTGCTTCCCACCAAGGCCGCAGGCTATTTCTTAGGATTTCCATATTGCCATTCATTTCCCCTTCGGCCCCCTCGGCAGTCCTAGAGTCACCCCTGAAGCCTCGCTTATCCTCACATCCAACTGCATCGCCCTGGTCCAGAGTCCTCCTGAGGTCACTGCCAGAAGTGGTCCCCTAACTGGGTGGTGATGTCATCTCGACTCTTTGGCCAGACTGGCTTTGCTAAAGCATCATCCCAACCACGTGACCTCCCATGATCCTAGCCACCCCACCAGTGACCTTCAAGGACCAGCCGCGCCCCCGGCCTGCCGAGCAGAGTCCGTGGTCCCCACCCAGTAGTCAGGGCCTGCCCGGACCGGGTCACTGTCTCCACCCCCTGCCTGCTCCCTCCTCCTCCCCACCACTCGGGCAACTCAACCCAAATTAAACTTCTTTACGGGCCTCCTACAGCCCTCCTGTCTCTCCTCCAAAACTCCGCTGTGTCTGCCAAGTAAAAAGTGTCCTTATGGTCGCCAGGTGGGGCGGGATGGAGGGAAGGGCTACTTAGGGAGTCCGGGACGGGCATGCACTCACTGCTGTATCTAACAGGGGCAGCACGTGCAGCTCTGCTCAGTGTTACGTGGCAGCCCGGACAGGAGGATAGAATGGATACATGCACACGCGTGGCTGAGGCCCTGTGCCGTTCACCTGCAACGATCACAGCATTGTTAATCGGCTGTATCCCGGTGTGGTTTCCATTGTGGCTCATCTGGTAAAGAGTCCGCCTGCAATTCGGGAGACCTGGGTTCGATCCCTGGGTTGGGAAGATCCCCTGGAGAAGGGAAAGGCTACCTACTCCAGCATTCTGGCCTGAAGAACACCATGGATAGTCCATGGGGTCGCAAAGAGTTGGACAGGACTGAGCGACTTTCACTTTCACTATCCCAGTATAAACTAAAAGGTCAAAGAAATAATAAAATGCTAAAAACCTTCTCTTCCATTTCTTCATGTCTTTGCTCTGCTACCGAAGGCCCTGCCCCAGAAAGGCTCTTCTGACTCTCCCAGACAGACAGACAGACATAGGCCCCCTTCCTTGCCCTGACAAGTAGGACACTCAAAAATGATGGGGCCCAGGTCCTGTGCCCGGGACCTTCACATGCACACACAAACATTATCACCCATCTTTACAAAACCCCTGCATATTGGCTTCATGGGTGTGCAGATAAAGAAACACGGCTCAGGAGAGTCTAGCGGTCAAGGTCCAAAATCCCCTGCAGAGGAGAAAACCACCCAAGGATCAGAGCCCGGGCCCATCGGAGGCTGAGGTCCTCGTCTTGTCCCCGTGCCTTTTTCCTCCCTGCTTCCCGCGGCTTGTATCAACGGTGCACATCAGCCTTTCCTCTGGAGCTTAGTGATGTGTTCTTATTTCTTCTTGACTAGTTGCTAACTCCTTCAAAGGAGAACCGTGGTTTTCATTCAGTTCTTTTGCAGGCTGTTACGTTTCCCTGGTTTGTTTCTTCCCAGTCCCACTAGAATGGGGACTTTGCAGGAGTACAGGCTGTGTCTCTGTCACTCACCATTCTTCCTCGAGCACCTAGTTTGGCCTACAGTTGGCACTCAGATATTTGTTAAATAAAAGATCAAAGGGAGGAAGCAGGAGAGGAGGTAAACTAATAAATATTTGGTAAAGGGATCCAGGGAGCCCCCTAGAACTTTTAGAAAAAGCTTCAACGTATGAAGGAAGGACCCATTTGTATCTGTTGTTCGGTCGCTCAGTCACGTCCTACTCTTTAGGACCCCGTGGACTGTGGCCCGCCAGGCTCCTCTGTCCATGGGATTCTCCAGGCAAGAATACTGGAGTGGGTTGCCATTTCCTTCTCCAGGGGACCTTCCTGGACCAGGAATCAAACCCATATCTCCTGCATTAGCAGCGGAATCTTTACCACTAAGCCACCTGGGAAACCCCACATGTGTATTTACTTCCTGGGAAACTGTTCAGTTTCTTCCTATGGGCTGTCTTTAGAAGAATCACAAGAAGAAAGANGACCAGGAATCAAACCCACACCTCCTGCATTAGCAGCGGAATCTTTACCACTAAGCCACCTGGGAAACCCCACATGTGTATTTACTGCCTGGGAAACTGTTCAGTTTCTTCCTATGGGCTGTCTTTAGAAGAATCACAAGAAGAAAGACACGCCCACAAAAGTCAAGGACTGTCAACTTGCACAGGCAAACACCGTCTGACAAAAAAGATCCCACTTCTAGAAAATTGTTCTATGGAGATACTCACAGGCGTGAGAGGTTATTCATTGTGGCATTATTTGTTAAAGCAAAAGGTTGGAAACAATCCATACGCCCATGACAAGGAGACTGCTGAATACAGATTATGGCCCCTTTACACAAGGGGTGATTATGCAAAGCTAACCAAGAATGCGGAAGCTCTCTTTCTATGGCCATGGGAAGATCAACAGACTATATTGTGCATTGAAAATACAGCTTGCAGAACAATGTGGCTGCTACGTCACCCTTTGCGTGAAGTCGGGAGGAGTGGAAGAAGTCTTTGTTGGAAATGCACAAAGGACCCTGGAAGGTGCGTTAGAAAGTAAGGGCAGGGTGGTGAGAGGGAGGGGGAGACTGGACGGAGGGCCCAGAGCAGGAAGGAGACTTTCCACAGCGCAACATCGGCAATGTCGTCTTAGCACCTCACGCTGCTCTAACACAACGACAGCAAAAACAACACAAACTCATTTCTCACAGTTCCTGAGGCTGCGGAGTTTAAGACCAAGGTGCGGGCAGACTCAGTGTCTGAGGAGACTCTACCACGCAAATTGCTTGCTTTCACAGGTTCACAGCTAGAGACGAAGAGGCCCCAGGAGGAATTATACCTTCAGCCTCATCTCGCTCTGGTTTAGATGATATTTAAAAAGACTTTGGACCTAGATTTTAAAGTGCCTGCTGGAGCCCTTCCCTGGCGGTCCTGGGGCTAAGNCTTGCTTTCACAGGTTCACAGCTAGAGACGAAGAGGCCCCAGGAGGAATTATACCTTCAGCCTCATCTCGCTCTGGTTTAGATGATATTTAAAAAGACTTTGGACCTAGATTTTAAAGTGCCTGCTGGAGCCCTTCCCTGGCGGTCCTGGGGCTAAGACTCTGCACTACCAGAGCAGGAGACCTGAGTTCAATCCCTGATCAGGGAACCAGATCCCACGTCAGGGAGCTAGATCCCACATGCTGCAAGGAAGACCTGGGGCAGCCAAATAAACAGATAAACACTTAAAAAATGAATTAAAGTGGGTGCTGGACTGTGTGAAGAATTTGAGGACTACTGGGATGTGAGACTTGGACTATGAAGAAGGCTGAGCGCCGAAGAATTGATGCTTTTGAACTGTGGTGTTGGAGAAGACTCTTGAGAGTCCCTTGGACTGCAAGAAGATCCAACCAGTCCATTCTGAAGGAGATCAATCCTGGAATTTCTTTAGAAGGAATGATGCTAAAGCTGAAACTCCAGTATTTTGGCCACCTCATGCGAAGAGTTGACTCATTGGAGAAGACTCTGATGCTGGGAGGGATTGGGGGCAGGAGGAGAAGGGGACGACAGAGGATGAGATGGCTGGATGGCATCACCGACTCGATGGACGTGAGTTTGAGTGAACTCTGGGAGTTGGTGATGGACGGGAGTCCTGGCGTGCTGCGATTCATGGGGTTGTGAAGAGTCGGACACGACTGAGCGACTGCACTGAACTGAACTGAACTGGGATGGAATGAACGTATTTTGTGGGTAGGAAGGACACACGTTTTCAGAGGCCAGGGGCAAAAAGCTGGGTTCCCACCAAAATTAATATGTTGAAATCTCACCCCCAATGTGATGTTATTAGGAGGTGGGAGTGTGCTGCAGAGGGAGATCAGGTGAAGCCATTATGAATGGGGTCGTGTGCATGTGTGTGTGTGTGTGTGTGTGTGTGTGTGTGTGTAAGTCACTCAGTCGTGTCCAACTCTTTGCGACTCCATGGACTGTAACCCACCAGACTCCTCTGTCCATGGGATTCTCCAGGCAAGAAGACCAGAGTGGGCTGCTGCTTCCTTCTCTGATGAACGGGGTTGGCACCTTATAAAACAGACCTTGACAGCCCCTCACACCACTGTCCTGTTAGGACGCAGTGAGAGGATGGTCTATGAACCAGGAAGAAGGTTTCACCAGACCCTGAGTCTGCCAGCACTTTGATCTTGAACGTCTCAGCCTCCACAAGTATGAAAAATAAGTTTCTGTTGTTTAAAATGGAGAGATTGGGACTGACATATATGCACCACTATATATAAAACAGATAACTAATAAGGAACTGCTGTATGGCACAGGGAATTCTACTCAGCACTCGGTAATGACCTATATGGGAAAAGAATTTTTAAAAGAGTGGATATCTGTATATATGTATAACTACAACCATGAAATTAAAAGATGCTTACTCCTTGGAAGGAAAGTTATGACCAACCTAGACAGCATATTAAAAAGCAGAGACATCATTTTTGTCAACAAAGGTCCATCTAGTCAAAGCTATGGTTTTTCCAGTCATGTATGGATATGAGAGTTGGACCATAAAGAAGGCTGAGTGCCAAAGAATTGATGCTTTGGAACTGTGGTGTTAGAGAAGATATTTGAGGGTNTTTTTGTCAACAAAGGTCCATCTAGTCAAAGCTATGGTTTTTCCAGTCATGTATGGATATGAGAGTTGGACCATAAAGAAGGCTGAGTGCCAAAGAATTGATGCTTTGGAACTGTGGTGTTAGAGAAGATATTTGAGGGTCCCTTGGAATGCAAGGAGATCCAACCAGTCCATCCTAAAGGACATCAGTCCCGGCTGTTCATTGGAAAGACTGATGTTGAAGCTGAGACTCCAATCCTTTGGTCACCTGATGCAAAGAGCTGACTTATTTGAAAAGACTCTGATGCTGGGAAAGATTGAGGGCAGGAGGAGAAGGGGACGACAGGATGAGATGGTTGGATGGCATTACCGACTCAATCGACATGAGTTTCAGTGAACTCTGGGGGTTGGTGATGGGCAGGGAGGCCTGGTGTGCTGCGGTTCANTGATGCTGGGAAAGATTGAGGGCAGGAGGAGAAGGGGACGACAGGATGAGATGGTTGGATGGCATTACCGACTCAATCGACATGAGTTTCAGTGAACTCTGGGGGTTGGTGATGGGCAGGGAGGCCTGGTGTGCTGCGGTTCACTGAGTTACAAAGAGCAGGACACGACTGAGCGACTGAACAACAGCCGCAGCTGAATCCCTTTGCTGTACACCTGAAACTAACAGAACGTGGGAAATCAACTGTACTCCAATAATCTTTTTAAAGCCTGTGTTTTTTGTTCTCTTTTAAAATTTTTTATCAGTGCGTGTGTGCTGAGTCACCTCAGTCACGTCCAACTCTTTGTGACCACCGGGACTGTGGCCCGCCAGGCTCCTCCGTCCATGGGATTCTCCAGGCAAGGATACTGGAGTGGGATGCCATGCCCTCCTCCAGGGCATCTTCCCAACCCAGGGATCAAGCCGGGGTCTCCTGTGGCTCCTACACTACAGGCAGGTTCTCCACTGCCGAGCGCCCAGGGAATAGCTGATCCACCATGTTGTGTGAGTTTCAGGTGTACAGAAAGATGGTTAGACATGAACACATTCTGTGCTTTTCCTTAGTTACAGCAGCCTGAGTGGACTAAAGACAAACACCGACCTGCGAGCATCTAAATATGAAGTCGTAAACGCCAGTGGCCACGGGCGGGCTGACCTGGATGCCGGGGGGGATGCTGTAGATGATCCGGATGGTTCTGCAGTCTGGGTGGCCAGGCAGGGAGTGGGGGATGACGTGGTACTCCATCTTCCCTGGAGGCTGGGTGCCCGTCTTCACCCCGTAAATGGTTTTACAGGTGGGACACTGCAAACTCCCATCCTGATAAGACAAGGCGCAAAATTCCAGGGTGGGAAACAGGTGTGGCCAGGACCACCCCACCCAGCCCCAAAAGGCACCAGAGATAAAGGGCTGGTGAGTTAGTCACTCTGTCGTGTCCGGCTCTTTGTGACCCCAGGGACAGTAGCCTGCCAGGCTCCTCTGTCCATGGGATTCTCCAGGCAAGAAGACGAGTGGGTTGCCATGCCCTTCTCCAGGGGATCTTCCTGATCCAGGGATGGAACCCGGATTTCCTGCATTGCAGGCAGATTCTTCACTGTCTGAGTCAGCAGGGTAGCCCCAAGAAGCTGGAGTCAGGGGCAAAATGCACCCACACCAGCACTAAATATTAGCTGCTCCCCTGCCTGCTGTCAGGGCCACTGAAAGCCGAAGTCTTCTCCAAAGCAACAGGAGGAGCATCCCAGCCCAGCTCTGGGCTCCACGCTCAGGGATGTATAAGAAAGACCTCATCCTCAAGAGGGAGAAGGAAAGGGCAACCCGCTCCAGTGCTCTTGCCTGGAGAATCCCAGGGAGGGAGGAGCCTGGTGGGCTGCCATCTATGGGGTTGCACAGAGTTGGACACGACTCAAGTGACTTAGCATGCATTGGAGAAGGAAATGGCAACCCACTCCAGTATTTTTGCCTGGAGAATCCCAGGGACGGAAAAGCTTGGTGGGCTGCCGTCTATGGGGTCGCACAGAGTCGGACATGACTGAAGCGACTTAGCAGCAGTAGCACCATCCTTAAGAAGACGACCAGGATTTACCCTGCTCATCGGGGCTCTGGGGAGCTTCCGGGTGACTAAGCAACTAGCACCNCTTGGTGGGCTGCCGTCTATGGGGTCGCACAGAGTCGGACATGACTGAAGCGACTTAGCAGCAGTAGCACCATCCTTAAGAAGACGACCAGGATTTACCCTGCTCATCGGGGCTCTGGGGAGCTTCCGGGTGACTAAGCAACTAGCACCTCCACTTTGAGGGTTCTGGAGGAGGGAAAATGGCAGGGGACCCTGCATTCAGTGAGGTGAGGAGTCCTGGTTTCACAGCAGGACCTTGTGAACTGCAGCCTGGGGGGCGAGCCTGGACAGTAAACCCTGTTCCCAGGCTTGAAAACAGACAGGAGGTGCGGAGGAGCCTGTGAGTGGGCAGGGAGTGACGCGTGTACAAAGCGCCGTCACGCAGCTGGGACCAGAGCTCTCCAGGACGTCCGGGTCTCCTTGGGGAAGACTGGGACCCACTGCACGGCTATTTAAGGGCGCTTCCACCCCGACTCTGCTCATTTAAAGAAACAGCTTGCATTCAGCTTGTGTTCGTGTGATCAAAGGGTGGGAAGCCAAGGTCAGGGCTCCACTCTCTGCTCTGGTCTTAACTTGCTTCATGACCTTGGATGAATCACCCCAGTTCTCTCTGGGCCCTTCTCACCGCTTTTAAAGAAAATAAAAAAAGCATACTTCAAAGTGTAAGTGCAAAAGAGGATAAAAGATCACGTCCGCACCCTTTTTGAAGCACCGTGGAAATAAACGCAAAGGTATGAGATAATTCTTATACACAGTTATCAAAAGGAGAACGAAGGTGCTAAGAAACCCCGTTAAACCCAAAATAACCTCTTTAAAGGCCGAGTCCCGGGTCAGGAAATTGAGCAGGGAATCAGGGGATCCAGACACACAGCGTCCATCAATAACTGAGCGCTCTGAGACACAGAAAGATCGCAATATCGGCACTTTGGGAATTGCAACCACAGGGCTACATTAGGATGAAGGGAAAAAGTAGTCACAGTACAAAGGAGGGGTCAATTTGGATAAAAAGGGTTGAAAGTGTTCGTCGCTCAGTCACGGTGGACTCCTTGTGGGCCTGCAGACAGCAGCCCGCCAGGCTCCTCTGTCCGTAGAGGGTTCTCCAGGCAAGCATACTGGAGTGGGTAGCCTTTCCCTCCTCCAGGGAATCTTCCCGACCCAGGGATCAAACCTGGGTCTGCCTGCACTGCAGGCAGATTCTTTACCGTCTAAGCCACCAGGAAGCCCCTTTCCCGTTTTCTCCACACTTTCAGCCTGTTAGGAAGTAGGGATTGCTCTATCTCCATTTTCCAGATGGGAAATGAAATCTCAGAGAGACTGAAAATCTTGCTGCCCGCGGTCATTTGGCTCCTCAGCCAGGGTTTGCGCTTGGGTAGGCCACCTTTACTCTTTTCCCCCAGCAGGATAAGGACAGGGCAGCCCCTGAAGGCCAGACATACTTTTGGATGAATAAGTGGCAGGAGGATATCACAAAAATCCCAGACTCTGATGCAGTCCCAGCTGGGCCTGGAGAAATGAGAATTCGGAATATGCCACAGACAGGGTCAAGGTGACCCAGGCCTGGGACAGAACACGAGAAACGCCAAGGGCTTTAGGCGTTGGTGGCTCAGATGCTAATGTGTCTGCCTACAATGAGGGAGACTCGGGTTCGATTCCCGGGTTGGGGAGATCTCCTGGAAAAGGAAATGGCAACCCACTCCCGTATTCTTGCCTGGAAAATCCGATGGACGGAGGAACCTGGTAGACTACAGTCCATGGGGTCGCAAAGAGTTGGACACGACTAAGCGACTTCGCTTTCACTTCAGGCGCGGTATGGAGAGACTTATCTGAGGACACACCCAGGTTCCTGGAAACCAGCTCTGACGGGGGACTGCTGCTCCACCATCACTGGCGGGTAAGAGGATCACACAGCCCTCCTCTCCAGCAGCAGACCTTAAGGGCCTTCCAGCCATCCTTTGACAAAACCTTTCGTGCTTTTGAAAGGACAATGAAAGGTGTCTAAGAACATGAATGTAACTGAAAAGCACTAGGCCTGGGAGAAGGAAGGGTGACTGGGGAGAAAGGACACTCACCATGGGCCCATTTGCAGAAAACTCCCTTCCAAACCTCAGGGACAGATGTCCACACAGTGGACCACCAGGCAGTGTAGACACTGGGAGGAGCTGGGTTGGCTGCTGCTGTTTAGCCTTTCAGTCCTGTCCAGCTCGTTTGTGACCCCGTGGACTGCAGCGGAGAACAGCTCTCGTTCAGCCGCTGAGTCAGGCCTGACTGCGGCCACGTGCGCTGCAGCCTGCCAGGCTCCCCCGTCCTCCACTGTCTCCCGGAGTTTGCTCGGAGTCATGTCCACTGAGTTGGCGATGCGACCAACTCAGTAGCCCACCAGGCTCCTCTGTCCATGGGACTATCCCAGCGAGAANGTGCGCTGCAGCCTGCCAGGCTCCCCCGTCCTCCACTGTCTCCCGGAGTTTGCTCGGAGTCATGTCCACCGAGTTGGCGATGCGACCAACTCAGTAGCCCACCAGGCTCCTCTGCCCATGGGACTATCCCAGCGAGAATACGAGAGTGGGCTGCCATTATCCTTCTCCAGGGGCTCTTCCTGACCCAGGGATGGAGCTGGAGTCTCCTGCACTGGCAGGCGGATTCCTCCCCACTGAGCCGCCAGGGAAGCTCCAGGAAGGTAGGCACATAGCCCAAAAGGAAGGTGCAGACAAGTTTCGCCAACATAGTCATTTTGGGGAGAACTGATCAGGCTGAGAACAACCGAGCTCATCACTCCTGCTCCTCTGGGGTGCCCCTGCTTGCACACTCAGTCACTTCAGCCGTGTCTGACTCTGCGACCCTGAGGCCCTTAGCCCGGCAGATTCCCCTGTCCATGGGACTCTCCAGGCAAGAACACTGGAGTGGTTGCCATGCCCTCCTCTAGGGGATCTTCCCCACCCAGGGATTAAACCTGCGTCTCCTGCACTGCAGGTGGGTTCTTTACTGTTGAGCCACCAGGGAAGCCTGGGGGTGCCTCTAAGACCCCCCAAAGCCCCTGGGCGCCACTCCAATACGGCCTCCGGGGCTGGGTGCTGCCTGGGAGGCGGTGGCACGCCCTGAGCTGGCACCCACCTTGTTGCCGTTGTTGTACATGGCCACCAGGCAGTAGGCGTGGTAGACGTGGCCGCACCGGGACAGCTTGCCCACCAGGTCCGGCTTGACCGTGGGCTGGGGGCCCTTGTAGCCGGACGGGGCCGTGAGGCGCTCCATGCAGATGGTGCAGTCCTGGGGGCGGAAAGGGGCAGAGGAGAAAAGCCGTCAGTTCCCACTCGGGCTGAGGGGCCACAGCACCTCTGCGGTCTTCCAGCATGATCTCAGCGGCCGAGCGGGCTGCTACTGCTGCTCCTCCAGAAAGCCCACAAACTGCGGAACACGCGCTTCTGGGAATCGAGAAGAATTCCGCCTTCCTTGGCACAGCAGAGCCTCTTGAACTGATGCCTGATGGTGATACATGTTGATTTAGGCTGCAGAAAAGAATGGGAGCCCCTCCCTGGGGCTGTGACTGTCCTTCCAGGGGATCCCTCAGTGGTCTGTGGAGGAAACCAACACTTGCTGATTTGACCCACTGGCCCTCACTTATTTGAGGGGGGCGTTTGTAAAGGAACTGCGTTTGGAGTGCCCTGGAGAGGCCACGGCACGTCCAGCATTTGGGGCCGGATAACTCTTCGCTGAGGAATTCCCTGGTGGTCCGGTGGTTCACGATCCACCTGCTGATGAAGGGGACACGGGTTTGACCTCTGGTCCGGAAAGATTCCATACGCCTCAGGGCAACTACTGAAGCCCTGTGTTCCAGAGCCTGTGGTCTAGAACAAAGGAGGAGGCGGCAGAGAATGAGACGCCAGATGGGTCGCATCGCCAGCTCAGTAGACATGACTTCGAGCAAACTCCGGGAGACAGTGGAGGACGGGGGAGCCTGGCAGGCTGCAGNGTTCCAGAGCCGGTGGTCTAGAACAAAGGAGGAGGCGGCAGAGAATGAGACGCCAGATGGGTCGCATCGCCAGCTCAGTGGACATGACTTCGAGCAAACTCCGGGAGATACTGGAGGATGGGGGAGCCTGGCAGGCTGCAGTGCACGTGCCCGCAGTCAGGCCTGACTCAGCGGCTGAACGAGAGCGGTTCTCCGCTGCAGGCGCTGTCCCAGGCCTTCCCAAGGAAGGCTGTGGGCTGCAGCACCTTTGGCCTTGGCCTGCCGGGTGCCGCCAGCGTCTCCTCCTCCCTCCAGTTCTGTAAGATCGCCTCTGGTTGAGAATCTCTGATCACCACCAAGCCCATTTTTAAGTCGGTTCCCATAGCTTATCACACCGCTTTGCTTAAATTCACGGTAAGGCAGCTGAGCATCAGTCAGCGGTTTGCTGAACTGGCAGATGTGAGAAGTTAGCCCACAGCTGTGGCCTAGGACATCCACTCTGACCAGCTCTGCGTCGGTTGGGACCCAGAAAGCAGCGCCGGCGGCTCCTGCAGAAAACTGGCCGGGAGATGACTGCGAGGCGGTGGGGAGGGTGGACCCCGCCCTGCCGGCCCTGGACTCACCTCATCTGGCGGATGCCGGACTTTCTGCAGATACTTCTTCAGCACTTCTTCTGGGGTTTTCCCTGTGGGGACAGGATGATCAGGGGTCCACCAAGACAAGGTGGACATGCCAGAGAGGGGGGCGTTGTTAGCCAGGCTCAGAGCTTTCAGAAAAGACAAGGAACCATCGTGCAGTTGGACTTAAGGACGCGGGAGCCAGGTGGTCTGAGGCGGGGGGTGTTTACGTTCGCCTCATCTCCTGCCAACACCTCCCGGACACCAGCCTGCCGAATCGTAGCAAGCCCCCTTTTTCACCGGCACGGGATGGGTGGGCTGCCCTTCCCCAACGTCAAAGAGCCTGGGCCTGCCCAGGCGGCCCTGAGCTAACAGTTAGCGAAAGCTCTCTGCAAACGGTTTCACATTTTGAAAACTTGGGCCGGTTTATGGCATTCCTTTCACAATGTGCAAAGAATCATCTTGATCTGTAACGTGGCGTCAAAGCGCCATCGTTTTTACGGGAAACTGGGATTTCTCGACGGCAGCTTTCTGATGGTCTTCCTCCTGCCTATGCTGCGGTCGCCGCCCAGCAGCAGGGAGAGGATGATGCGTCCTGGCAGGGGCAGGGACTCTGGGATTTGCGGGGAGGGGGAGCCAGGCCCCTCAGGGGCAGCCTGGACTAAAAGCAGGAGTTGGCATGAGGCAGCCTGGCCAAGGGGCAGGGAGGAATAAAGGGTCGCAGCCTCCTGGGCAACTCCCTGAACTTCTCTGAGCTTCTGTTTCTCACCGAGACAGCGGGCAAGAACAATAGCACCTGCTCAGAGGGGCGCTGGACAATTAAACACGACGTACAATTAAGTGGACCTACAGCCCTGCGGCACTTTGCCCGCTGAGTCGGGTAAGTGCTATTAGTAATAACAGGAAGAATGGGAAAGCTCCAAATCCCATCGTTTCCTATGAGTCCGCCAGGAAGATCAGAGAGTTCATTTAAGCAGAGAAACCTCGACAGACTGGAAAAGTAGGACAAGGGTCTCACGAAGGGGGTCCTCCAACGTCCAAAAGCTGGGGCGCAGGCCCTCCCTTCCCACTGCCCTGCTGCTCTAACAGAATTGAGCTTCTGTCGACCGAGAGCCTCTTGCTTGCTGAGCTAAGTTACAACATGCATATGATCACACTGAAACGTCACCAGTCTGAAAGGGGAAGGCTTAGGGCTGACGGTTGAATCATTTAGAAATTGATACTAGAGACCAGAGGTCTCCCAGGTGGTGTCAGTGGTTAAGAATTTGCCTGCAAAAGCAGGAGACGCAGGCTCAATGCCTGGGTCGGGAAGATCCTCTGGAGGAGGAAATGGCAACCCACTCCAGGATTCCTGCCTGGGAAATCCCCTGGACAGAGGAGCCCGGCGGGCTACAGTCCATGGGGCCACAAAGAGTTGGACATGACTTAGCCACTAAACACACACATACCCCCCAGAGCTAGAGAGAGCAGCCGCAGAGGTCAGGCTGGGTCCCTGGGGCCCAGGTAGGCACAGGCATTGACCTCTCAGCTGTGGGACTGTGAGGAGGCGGGTGGGCTCTTGCAGGAGGGTCAAGCAGCCAGAGCTTCCGGAGTATTCCGAGGGACACGGAGAGTGGCGACTTCCACTGCCTTCCAGGACACAGCTGCTGGGTACCGGCTGTGTCCGTTGTAAAGGGGAGAAAACTGAGGCAGGCTGGGTCTCGCGACTTGCAGGGGACAAAGCCGGGGTCTGGGTCCAGGCTGCTCGGGCTCCCAGGCCGGGCTGCTCCATCTCTCTGCTGCGTATTCTTTGTGTCACACGCTGCATCTTTATGTGTCTATATTGTTGCCCTGAATTTCTCTGTTCCTCAAAGGGTCTCCATCAGATCCAAACCTTACCCACTTGGGTGTAATCCTCGGGGTGGGGATTGGTTAGCCCATTTAGCAGATGCAGAAACCGAGGCACAGAAGGCAGGGGTGTGGCCCTCAGTGGTGGAGACAGAGCTGGGCTGGGAGCCAAGTCTGTGACCCACCCCCACCCAGGACTCCTTTTGACAAGGAGGCTGATACCTCTCTTGGCTTGCTTCTTAGTGGTCTTGCGACTGGTGTTGGAAACCCCGGGGATGGATTTTATTTCACTCTTGCTGACGGGGGGTGGGTGAAGGACCAGCTTTGGTGGCCGGGTGAGACACACGGGCAGCCCTGCCGCGCTCATGAGGATCCCAGTGATTCCTGGAAGACAAGGGCGCCAGGGAGGAGGGCGGAGGGTCAGCCCCAGCCGGCGGTACACTCCCCTCCCAGTAACCCGCTCCACACTCCCCTCCCAGTAACCCGCTCCACCCTCTCCCTCGCAGTAACCCGCTTGCGCCTTCTCCACGAGGATCCTCTTAGCCTCTGCGGTCCCCCCTTCTTAACAGTGAGCTCTGCGTTTGCAGTCACTTCGCCCAAACTGTTCCTGCCCTTCCCGTCCACGCCCTCAGGTCCTCGTGTGTGTCAGGCGCACCAGGATCCTCTCTCTCTTTTTACAAATGTCCATGACACCTGTTGCTTTGGCTCTTCTTGTTTTCACTCCTTTTTAAACTTTTCATTTCGTGCTGGGGTTCAGCGGACGAGCAGTGTGGTGGCAGTCTCAGGGGAACTACGTTTCCAGGCGTCCATCCCGCCACAAGCTGCCCTCCCGCCCGGGCTGACGCGACGCTGAGCGAGTGGGGTGAGCGCTGCAGCAGGTCCTTGCTGCGTGTCCATTCATCACAGACCAGCACAGACCGTACAGCCCACGGGGCCGCAAGCGTCGGACACGACGGAGTGGCTGTCACTGCACTGAGTGCTCACGCGTCCATCCCAAAGGCCCTCCTAGTCTCTCCCTTTTCTGCTTCAGCCGGGGCTTCCTTACCTGCTAGCGCGGGGTTGACAGGGCTGGACCCACTCAGGTTCTTCACGGGGACAGTGGGCACCCTGCGGAAGCACAGAGCAGACACATCACATTTTCGACAAGCAGGAAAAAGGGCCTCAGTGCTGAGAGCCCCAGAATGCCGCCCACGGAGGGGCTCCCCTATCACAGGAGCCACTTGCTCCTGCTAAAGCCGCAGTCAGCCCACAGCCAGAACAGAGCCCTTCAAAGCCCAGCAGAGCACGGTACAGCTCTGCTCAGAACCTCACAGCTCAGAACGGCCCAGGGCTCCCTCAGACTCCCAGC
>SJYV01035946.1:0-14810 GCA_006410875.1 Neotragus pygmaeus
TGTACAGTTCTTCTGTATATTCTTGCCACCTCTTCTTAATATCTTCTGCTTCTGTCCATACCATTTCTGGACTAGGCCTCCTGTTTCGCCTGCAGGGCCCGATTTTTACCAAAAATCCTGTGAAGCCACTTGCTAGAGAATCCTTCCACCCTTGATGCCCAATCAAACTCCTCTTCCTCCATTCTGTTAATAAAATCACGTTCCTCTCCGTCCCCATTCCCCCAATATCTCACCTAGTTCCTCATGGTCATATTTTCCATTCTCTACCTCATTTTCTATTCTATTCTTCACCCTTGGCTATGCACGTGTGCTCAGCTGTGTGTGACTCTGTGATCTTATGCACTCTAACCTGCCAGGCTCCTCAGTCCATGGAATTTTCCAGGCAAGAATACTGGAGTAGAGTGTAATTAATTTCCTTTTCCAGGGGATCTTCCCGACCCAGGAATTGAAACTGCATCTTTTGCATTGCAGGTTGATTCTTTTCCGCTCAGCCTCCAGGCAGCCCACCCTTGGCTATAAATTTCCTTTTGTTCTTGTGTTTAGAATTGCATTCATTTGTCAAATAAATCAAACATCTAAAAAAATTAGCTTTAGAATATAAGGGGAGAGAATTGTTTTGGAAAAATTTAGAAAATTAAAATAATATGAAATGTTTAATTATCCAAGAACTACCTATAAAAACCATGTATGTTTTAAAAAAAACTTTGAGAATCATGAAAAAAACAGTTGAAAAATGAGAATCTTTGAAAGAATGGACATTATTCTGCATTGTTCGTTCAACAGTTCAGAGACTACCCTAAAGTTTATAAAATGAACAAGGAATTCATTTAAACTTTGTTTAGATAAAAGCTGGAAATGACCAGATAAACTTTTGTTGACAACAGATAAAATTAACATGCTAGTTTGTTTGTTTGTTTTTATAAAAAAGGATGCTTTGTTGTGGCAACTCATATGATAGAATTCTGAATTAGTCAGGATAGTCCAAGTTATGGTAACAAATTAATCCTGGAATTTCCATGCCTTACTACATTAAAGTTTTATTTCTCTGTCATGCTACATGTCTGACATGGATCAGGAAGGGGCTTTACTCCACAAAGTCCTAAGTTAACAGTTAACAATGACCTCCTTACATGGATTCACAATAACTAGGGCAGGAAGTGAGAACGATCGAGGGTGTTGAGCCAGTTTTTAGATACTTCATTTAGTGCCCAAAGCTGCTCACGTGATCCCCCTTAACTGCAAAGGTGGTAGGAAAAGTGAGGAACACGTGAGTGGTTAGTGTGCGTCCAACGCCCCCCACACAGTGTGCGTCCAGGTCGCCGTGGGTTATGCCTTGGTCCTCTTCTGTTCTCCACCATGCGTCTCCTCAGTGATCCTACCTCCAGCCTGCAGTCCCCTCCCTCCGCTTTCTCCTTATTCGTCTACTTTTTCTTCCAGGTTTACTGAGATATAATGGACATCCAGTACTTCAAGTTTAAGGTGTGCAACATAATGATGTAATTTATACCCATCACGGAATGACTGTCACAAAAAGTTTAATGAATATCCCTCATCTTGTCATCTCATGTGTTGTTCTCAGTCATGTCTGGCTCTTTGCGGCCTCCAGACTATAGCCTGCCAGGCTCCTCTGCCCATGGGATTTTCCAGGCAAGAGTACTGGAGTGGGTTGCCATTTCCTACTCCAGGGGATCTTCCCAACCCAGGGATCACACCCAGGTCTCCCGCATTGCAGGCAGCTTCTTTACCATCTGAGTCACCAGGAAAGTCCAGTAAAACTCTAGTGATTATCAGCCAAGTTTGAAATTGTTTCTTTTCCTGAAAGAATCGTCTTAGAAACACAAAATTATAGCAAAAAAAAAAAGCTTTTCTCCTGATGAGAACTCTTAGGATTTAATCTCTACAGCTGTGTTTATGTCTTTATCATGTTGTACATTACATCTCTAGTATTTATTTATCTTAGGGCTTCCGGGGTGGCTCAGTGGTAAAGAATCCACCTGCCACTGCAGGAGACACCCATTCAACCCCTGGGTCGGGAAGATCCCCTGGAGAGGAAATGGTAACCCATTCCAGTAGTCTTGCCTAGGAAATCCCATGGACGGAGAAGCCTGGCAGGCTACAGCCCATGGTGTCAAAAAAGAGTCAGACATGACTTAGAGACAAAATTTTATCTTGTAACTGGAAGTGTGTACCTTTTGACTGCTTTCATCCAATTTCCCCACTCCTCAGCCCCCAGTAACTACAAATCTGCTCTCTCCCCCTCCATGGGCTTGTTGTTGAAGTATAATTGACCTAAAACTCTGTTAGTTCCTGTTACAACATAGTGGCTTGACATGTTTCAAAATGATCACCAAGATTAGTGGTTACAACATGTCACCTGTATTCCCCTGACTGAACCTTTAATACCCGCTGACTCATTTATTTTGCAACTGGAAGTTTGTACCTCCTAATCTTTCTGTGTGCCCTCTGTATGTATAAATCCATTTCCGTTTTGTTATATGCTGGAATGTAGCTTTTTTGTTTTTTGTTTTTAAGAAGGGACTCTCTTGTTCTCTTACACGGGCCTTGAATGGTGACAGTCACGTTGCAGAAAGCTCAGTCAACATTTGTCATCCACAAAAATCATGCTCCTAAAGAATAAAAGGGGGAAAAAAAAGGAAAACTCATAAAATAGAAAACTCTTCACTATGGTCCAAGAAGATCCCACATGCTCCTGAGCAACTGAGCCCGTGAACCACAACTTCTGAGTCTGCACACCTAGAGCTCATGCTCGGCAACATACCAAGCCACTGCTATGACAAGCCCACAGACTGCAGCGAAGAGGAGCCCCCACTCGCCACAACTAGAGAAAGCCCACGATCAGCAGCAAGGACCCAGAGCAACCAAAAAAATAAAGAAAAACACGATGTTTTTAAAGATTCACCAAAATAGAGAGGAGATTTTGAGTTGAAGACTCAAAATGGACAAAGCTGACATCAGATGTTAGTCTAAACTAACGAGAGTCTTCAGGACCAACCAAGATTTGGTGCTTTTTCAATTACCCCAGTTACTGTACTTTTAACACCATGACTTTGCTGTTTGCTCCTCTGGCTTTTAAGTTGGAAATTGTCAGGGTTTATGCAAATGTAATAAAAGAGAAAGTCTCAGACTTTTATTGGCAGGGATCTTTTTTTTTAACACCACCCACTGTCATAATTGATTACATGCTGTACCCTGATGGAAGAACAGAACTTCAAGGCCAATAACAAGTCACAAATACATGGTAAACCATCTGCTTTGTCCGGCGACTGAGAAATAATAATGTGAGCAGTGATCCAAGCAGGAAGGGGCTGCCAGTCCAACTGTGCCCAGTCCTCCATCAGTTTGATGTCTGAAGGTGCAAGGAGATTTGCTTTGGCAGTCGCTCTGCCAACATCTGACATCTGTCACCCAGAGTTCACCATTACTGCTGCTTCCAAAAAATTATATCTGCCAGTCAAACGGCTTTTCTACTGGATGGTGGAAGGAGGCCTTCTCAGCCTGCTTCTGGGGAACTCCCCTTTATTTGAATATATGTATCCAGTAATCCCTTTTCATGCCGCGCCTGATAGCCTGTCACTTAGTGGGGGAGAGAACTTTGCCTAAGCCCAAGTTCATTGATGTTTGGGAGAAGGGCAGCAGAATGGAGGGGATACTGTGGACAGAGTAAACACTTATGGTTTCATTGTCGTGGATCAGAGCAGTCTCTTCCATCAGGATCTACAGGAAAGCAATACCTCTCGTCATCCCTGCCCTTTTGGAAAGTTAACATTTGCATTCCTAACGCCTTTAAAAATAGTTGACAAGGTACTTGATGTGTTTGCATATACAGTCACTGCCCACTGGAAACTGGTTCCAGGACCTTCCTTGGGTACCACCATCTGTGAATGTCCAAGTCCCTTATATACGATGGTGTGTAAATAATGCACCATATATGATTGGCAGGTAACCTATGCACATCCTCCCAGACACTTTAGTCATCTCTAGGTTACTCCGAATACCCAGACTGTAAAAGCTCTGTGAATAGTTGTCAGCACTCTGCAGATTCAAACTTTGCTTTTTAGGAGTGTAAGTCACTGTCGTTTCCAACTCTTTACAACCTCATGGACTGTGCCCTGCCAGGCTCCTCTGTTCGTGGGATTCTTCAGGCAAGAATACTGGAGTGGGTAGCCATTCCCTTCTCCAGGGGATCTTCCCCACCCAAGAATCAAAGCCAGGTCTCCTGCATTACCGGCAGATTCTTCTCTGTCTGAGCCACTAGGGAACTTGCTGGAATTTTTTTTCTCAAATATTCTCAATCTTTGGTTGAACCTGTGGATATGGAAGGGCTATGGTCAGACACTGCTTGAAAGTTCCAGTATTAGGTGTTGTACCTACACTACCTCATGTAATCCCTTTAATAATCCAGCATCTTACAGTTAACAAGCAACCACCCTGGGATTCAAGTATAGATCCTCTTGCTTAAGTGAAACGGCCTCTCTGCTACGCCATCCTGACTCTTCCTGTCACTGTGACAATCTGCATGAAATGAATAAATGTACAACACTGTCAGCAACACTCCAGGCAGAGAGCAAGCATCGTTGGGTCTTGATTGGGACGGTTCCCCTAGAGCCAGGAAGAGTGCTCAGGAAGAGCCTAGAGTCCTGTTCTCCTGGCCCTCGTATCTGGAAAGATTTAGGATGTGGAGCGGGGAAGGCCATAGGAAGTATCATTTTGAAGCAGATCTTCCCTACCCTCTTTTCTGGTTTTGTTTTTTAATTTTTGGTCACACTCCACGGCATGTGGGACCTTAGTTACCAGACCGGGGATCAATCCTCTCCCCTTGCATCAGAAGACACAATCTTAGCCTAGGGACCACCAGCGAGGTCCCCCGTAGACTCTTCATTCTGAATCTACAGGGACACATGGGAGATAGAAGTGAATGATTGCTGTCAAAACACCTGAGGCATCAAGACTTTCCAGGAATGTACTGACTGAGGTGTCCAGACTCATTGAGCCCAGCCGACACAAGCCCACACAAGCCCACACAAGCTGAGAGCACTTTCCCTGTCAAGGCCTCCATTGCTGAGTGACCCTACGCTGAGAACAGCATGCACCCTTGCAGGGTTCAGGTTATCACGTCCACAGCAGGATACCTTTGAGATAGTAATCAGTGTTTTTTTCCCTTGCATTTTTTGGCTCTTTATCCCATGTCCCCATTTCAGGGAAGAGGAGGTACAAGAGGCCAGGGAAATGACCGTCTCTCCTTGGAGGATAAAGAAAATAATCTTGACATAAGCAAGGGCTTGGGAGCCTGTGATGAGGTCTTCCCTGTCCCCTGGACCAGGAAGCTTCTCTGGACTAAGTTTTCATTGTTCAGTCGCTAAGTCATGTGATTGTTTGTGTCCCCATGGACCACAAACACCAGGCTTCCCTGTCCTTCACCATCTCGCGGAGCTTGCTCAAATTCATGTCCGTTGGGTTGGTGATGCCATCCAACCATCTGTGGACCCCTTCTCCTTCTGCCTTCAATCTTTCTCAGCATCAGGGTCTTTTCCAGAGTTGACTCTTCGCGTCAGGTGGCCAAAGTATTGGAGCTTCAGCATCAGTACTTCCAATGAATGTTAAGTCGTGATGCAAGTCAAGCTAAACATGCCCGAGGGCTGGATTTGGTTCATAAATTACTTTGTGCATCTCCAAATTAGACACTGAGAAGAATGGTAAGAAGTCATGAATAGCACCAGCCCATCCCAGGAGAAGTCAGAAGGCAGCAGTGCTGAGAGATGCTGGGGAGGCAGCTGCCAGTTCTGCTCACCTGTGGGAGGGAGGTGTCGCCCTACACCTGTCTGCCAAGGTTCTCTCTGCTAGTTGCTCCCGCCCATGGCATTAGTGCCACCTAGCGGACTTCTCAGGAAGTTGATACCCACCAAGGCCAGAGGATGGCGGGGGCCCAGCTTGCGTGCTCAGTTGCTCAGTCGTGACTGACTCTTTTCCAACCCCATGGACTGTAGCCCACCAGGCTCGTCTGTCCATGGGATTCTCCAGACAAGAATACTGGAGTGGTTTGCCATGCCCTCCTCCAGGGGATCTTCTCCACCCAGGGATTGAACCTGTGTCTCCTGCGTCTCTCCAGGTGGACTCCTCACCCACTGAGCCACCTGGAGCAAAGGCCAGAGTCAGAGCAAGTCACCGCCAGTGAAATGGAAGCTGTGTTTTGGATAAGCATAGATACCAAGTTCCCGTGGGATGCTGAGGCAGGGCCCTGGGGCTGTCTTGCTGTGCTCTCAGGCCGCCCAGTTATGTCTGCCTGCCTGACGGGATCTTGACGGAATCTGCCCCTCAACAGCAGGACATCCCTGGGCCCAAGCCATCAGCTCAGAAAGGCCGGCTGTATGTATTTTCCTAAAACTCATCTTGTCAGAAAGCACCCCGAGCCACCCAGGGCATCGGCATTTGCCATCAGAGCTCTGTGCTGCCTCAGGGGTCTCATGGAAAACCTCCTACACCGGAGAGCATGGGTTATGTCTGCTCTGCTTCTCCTTGAAGGCCAAGTGTAGTTGGCCCTGGACACACGCGCTGGCCATGGTCGGTCAGCTCTTTGAGACACGCTGAACTTCACACCCACTTCACCGCCACTCTTGCTGCCGTTGTTGCTGTAAGGACAGGGCCGAGAGGATCCGGTGTGACACTCAGCTCTGAACACTCTCCCCACGGCAGTAGGTTAAGCGTGTTACTTGGGCAAGGGGAAATTTTCATTTTGGTGTGACCTCTGTATCCAGACTCAAAGCCCCAGATCTCTGCAAAGTTGTTAGAAAAGTTCTCCCTAGAGCAGAAACAAAGTGAAAGTGTTAGTCAGAGTCGCGTCCGATTCTTTGTGACCCCAGTGCCTGTAGCCTGCCAGGCTCCTCTGTCCGTGGGATTTTTCTAGGCAAGAATACTGGAGTGGGTAGATATTTCCTTCTCCAGCCTCTCTTCCTAACCCAGGGATTAAACCCAGGTCTCCTGCATTGCAGGCAGACTCTTTACTGTCTGAGCCACCCGGGAAGACCAAAACATCTGGGTCTTACAAGGGGCACCCGGATTGAACCTGGGCCCCCTCCTTGGGAGTGCAGAGTCTTAGCCACTAGACCACCAGGGAAGTCCTTAGAGCAAAAACAAAAGACCTGGGATTTTGACATCTCTGCTCCATTTGCAGAAAGAACACTTGCGTCTTTTCCATGAAGGTAACATCGGTGCTCACGATGTTTAAAGTCTTGAGATTTTCCAAGTGTAAGATGAAGTGGGTCTGAAAATGTGTGTGAAGGGGCCAGTGGATGGATCCCAAGCCAGCTGTGCAGAGAGGCTTCAGCTTCCTTCCCATCTTCAATACCCAGAGCCCCGGTAGGGAGAAGCCGGCCCCAGCTGGACGGTATTTGGGAGGAGAGGTGCTGGAGTGTTATTAACAGACAAGTCGTAAGCACTGCGGGGCACAGACTGGGGAAGGGAGGGGAGGGAGGGACCCGGCTGCACTCTCGGTCGTGCAGAAGAGGATTCCAAGGATGGTTAAGAGCAGCAACCAACGAAAGAGGCCTTGGAAACTCCCGAGAGGCCCAGCGGACGCCGCTAGGCAGAAACCCAAGAAAAAAGTTATGCCTGCTTTCCTCCAAGAACACTGGAAGTCCACGGCGGACGGAGACAAAGGGGAACTTCTAGAATCCCTCTAAGATGAAGCATCCTATGGAGTGGAGTTACTAGGGAATAACAGCGAAATGTCTTCATCCGAACTCTCCCTCCATGACCACCGTTACCCTTCCTACTTGCAACTGAGGTCAGAATTAAACTGGAAAATAGCCTAAAGTGACTTTTTCCCCCCTTAGAGACTAGGTTATTATTTTCCGTCTCTACAGCTCTATTTCCTTTAATATTTTATTGTTTATAAACTCTCATAGAAATTCACATTTTTAAATTTTCACATTAAAAATTTTTATGCTGGAGTGTAACTGATTTACAATGCTGTGTTAGTTTCAGGTGTATAGCAAAGTGATTTAGTTATACATTTATCTTTTTCAGATTCTCTTCCTATATAGGTTATTACAGAGTATTGAATAGAGCTCCCTGTACCATACAATAGGTCCTTGTCCATTGTTTCATAACAGACATGTATCTGTACGTTAATTCCAACCTCCTACTTTATCCCTACCTACCACCTTTCCCCTTTGGTAACCATAACTTTGTTTTCTAAATCTGAGTTCTGTGAATGAGTTCACTTCCTTTTAAGAATCCACGTGTAAGGGATATCATATGGTATTTGTCCTTCTCTGTCTGGTTTACTTCACTCAGTACGATCATCTCTGGGTCCAGCCATGTTGCTGCAGATGGCTGGATTCTTTTTCATGGCAGATTCTTTTTCATGGGTGAGTGATATTCCATTGCGTATATGTACCACTTCTTCTTTATCGAGTCAATGACTTGGAAAGAGACAGGGAACTACAGAGCAAATGAATTTTCATAGCAACAGCAAATGGGCATGACCCATCACTCTTGGGAAAGAGGCTAGTGAGTTTCTGAGGTCATGGAGCAGCTGGCAATTCGTTTAGTGTGGCCATTCCCACCCCTTTCCCAGGATCTGCCTTACCACCCTTTCCTCCAAGACAGTGGTGGTCCAGGCCTCAAGGGAGGGATAGAGAGAGAGAATGGGGCATCAGGTAAGGGCCATGATGAGCGGGAAGCAAGCGGAAAAGCTCCAGTGGTCTGGTTCTCCATGGACAATCTAGAGATGGGGCTTCCCTGGTGGCTCAGTCGGTAAAGAATCCGCCTGCAATGCGGGAGACCTAGGTTCCATCCCTAGTTTGGGACGATCCCCTGGACACAGGAATGGCTCCGCACTCCAGTATTCTTGCCTGTAGAATGCCATGGATGGAGGAGCCTGGCACACCACATTCCGTGGGGCCACTAAGTGTCGGACACGACAGCACACACACACAGTCTTGAGATGGCACCTCGGAAGCCAGAAGACGCTTGCTCAGACCCAGGAGTGAAGAGCTGGCAATAATCAGGGGATAGCGTCTGAGGTCAGTCATGATAGCAGTGACTGACGCACCTCTTGAAAGTGGTCTGAGGCTCCGGTTTTTCACAAGAGGGTTGCCTGGGTGATCCTTAAGTTGTTTTTTGTTTTTGTTTTTTAAAAAAGGCCATCAATGGCTTGCACCCAAGTGAGTGAGTGAGTGAAGAAGTTCAGTCATGTCCAGCTCTTTGAGACCCCATGGACTGTAGCCCGCCAGGCTGCTCTGTCCATGGAATTCTCCAGGCAAGAATACTGGAGTGGGCTGCCTTTTCCTTCTCCAGGGGATCTTCCCAACCCAGGTCTCCTGCATTGCAGGCAGATGCTTTATCCTCTGAGCCACGAGGGAACCCCTAACACCTAAATGACCCTTCAGGTTAGGATCCACATTTTATCCCAACACCATCTATGGCCAATCAAGTTCTGACCCGAGAAGGTTGTGCTCCACATTGAGGACTGCTAGTCTAAAAAATAAGTCAAAGAGCCGGAGACCTTAGGTCAAGGTGAGTTTATTGTCCAAATAGCATAATCTAATTGCATCCAGAACCATTTTCAAATCCATCTTTAAGCTAGTCAGAAAAACAGGTTATTATTTTAAAAAATCACTTAACACTGAAAAGATAGGACCTCAGAAAAGGCAGCTTGACTATACCATGCCACCATCATAGCCAATACAACATTTTTTTCCCATGCTTCCTAAAAACCTTCCGCGTATACTGATCATGCTACTTTAGCACTTGCTCGCACGCCGACCAAATAAACACCCACACCTCTTATAGAGTACATGGTGAGAGATTAACATTGACTCGATATGGCATCACACTCGTTTAAAGCAAAAAAAAAAAAATTATAATAATAATAAAAGAAAGTCCAAGACGAGAAACTGTAACTGAGAGAGAGAGAGAGATCTGAGGTACATGGTACAAAGGTAATGAACATAATGGAAAAAATCCAATGGCCCCGTGACACGCTGGGGATTTCAGAGGTGGTGAGCAGTAAGAAATAGAACCAACTAAGAAAAAACAACAACAACATGAGAACTGTTTAAAAAAAGAAAAAGAAAAAGGATAGGCATCTGTGAAAAGACACTGGCTACTGTAATGGCTACAGTCAGTAAGGCACTTTTTTCCCCCCAAAGAAGGCTGCAGGCAAAGGAATAAATGCGGCAGCAAGAGCATGCGTGCATACATCTGCCGAAGGCTTCCGGAAACCTAAGCCGAGAAACGGGTCTGAGGGCCCACGCGAGTCTAGAAGCAGAGACGCCGGGGTGCAGAGCAGCGGTTCTGGAGGAGAGATTGCTCTGGGTTGTTTGGAATCCGGAACCAGGAAAAGCCGGGTGGGATGAAGCCATACACATCCTAATGAACTTCCCGCCTCGTTTCACACCAACGGGTGACGGGAACCACGCCGAGCCCACAGCCGAGGAGCCTGCGCTCGTTCTAAAGCTACAGGGCGCCCGTTGGCTAAGGGACTTCACCGTCTCAGCACTGATTTCCCTTTTAAAGCTATTCTTGGGGTTGGGCTGTCTCAAAGATAAACACGGAGGAACCCTTTTGGCTTAGAAGCCAGCTGGCTTACTCAAGATTTCCTGCCCATTCTTATCTCCCGTTCCCACTCTACCAATAATTCTCTCTTCTTGAACTAGAAAAATCAGTATATTTACATGATATAAGGTGCACGTCTATTTCTTTTCCCAGCCCTGTCCGCCCATGGCCCATGGGGAGAACAGTCTGCTGCCCTCTTTGAGAAAAAGTCATCCAGTCCTGCCGCCATCCTCAGCGGGCAGTCCCAGGGCTCCTGGGGCTCTTGGGGGTGGGCGGCAGCCTCCTCGGAAGGGAAGACCCCGATGCCTGCAGCCAAGGGCCACACCTCCTGAGTCACACATGCCTGACTCAGGTGAGGACAGGAGGCAGAACGGGGCCTCAGAACAGCCCACAGACCAAGGGGGACCTGGCTGGGGAACATGGCTGCTCAGTGGGGTGGGGACAGTTCCAGAGGACAGCCTCCGTGGACAGAAGCCCCTTCTCTCGGCCTGGAAAGGGGGGTGCAGTCTGCTGAGGTGCCCATCCCCTGCCCCCACCTGCAGGCTTCTCGGCTGCGATGAACAACCCACATGGAACTGACATGCTCAGCATATATTTTTGGCATATGAGGATTTTCACACCCTAGGATTTGGCCAAAATAGGGGAAGGAACAAAATTTGGCGGGCAAGGGGAACAATCAGTCCCCACTGATGGAGAAAAACAAATAACCAAAAAAAAAAAAAAAAAGAAAAAAAAAAGAGAATAAAGTAAAGGAGAGATACAATGACAACAAGGTAGGAAAAAAAAAACAAAATAGGTTTGGAACCTCCTTCACGGGAGGGGAAAAAAAATGCACCTGAACTCCTCTGGGACAGAAACTTCTACCGAGGAAACCAAGATCCAAGATCCAAGAGGGCACAGACAGTTCAACAATGCCTGGGGCCCGTCTTTTGTTTAAGGAGCAGGCAGGAAAGCAGAAACTACCTAGCACCCTTCCCACCTGCAACCCTGCACCTCCCATCACACTAGGCACGAGGAGGAAAAGGAGAAAAAGCTAGAAGGTCCCAGGGACCCTCAGGGCTCCGGGGAAAGCGGAGAGGGAAAGACTGCGGGGGGTCTGTTGGCCTGTCTCCTTCCTTGTTTCTCTCACTCGCTGCTTGTTTGAGCTGAGCAGCTGGTCACTGTTAGAGGGATCTGTACCTCCCTTTCTCCTTAGGTTCCAAGGTTCTCAAGAACTCTAGGGCCCATGCTTTTCTCTACCACGCAGACTCCCCCCTACCCCGGGGCCCAGAAAAGCGGCCTATGCAGGATGGCCTCTTGATAAAACACAGACCGCTTAGCCTTTCTCCCCCAAACCTCAGAATTCACCGCCCACTGGCCCATCAGGAATCCTGAGCATCTCAGGATCACACAACTCACCGAGTCCTGAACCCTTCTAACCCACGTCAGCAGAGCCTGACTCACCTGGGATTCCATCTCTGGACAGAAGCAGCCTGCCCACCTGCCTTCAAACCACCAATCCAATACTCACCCCAACCCGTTTTCCCGATCATGCCAATTCAGCACACAATTTAAAACCCGAAAACCATTCAGTGCCACTCAGCGAGGACCACGCCCTTGCCCCAGCATTTCGCCTGTCACAGGCCAGACAGGTGGGAGCAGTTCCCATGGCAACCTAGAAACCCTCCGAGATGGTCCTGAAGGGGGGGGCCCAAGGGGCTGCCAGCATCCAGGAGAGAGAAACTTGCCAGAGAGAGAAACATGCCGAAAGAAGGGAAGCTTCCCAGGTGAAAGGAACACTGGAAGCAGGTGTGCTTTAGAAAGGCCTGCCTGACACGGCTCTCTGAGCAAACGGCCTGCTGCAAATGGCTGGCACCCACGTGCAGATGCTGCGTGCCCAGCACACGGCATCACTCAGCGCTGTGTGCCAGCCTTGCGGGGGAGGGGAAACCCCTTGGTCCAATTGCATTTTTTCCATCATAATGAGGATACCGGAGTCAGAATGGAAGCCTGATGACCTTCACCACTGAAGAGGTCCCTGGGCATGAGACCCTGGGGTCAAGCCCCCAACCTTCCACTGGGGAGAGGCTGTGGGCCCCTCCCCCCTCCGCCTTCCCTAACTGATGGGCTCCCAAGCAGAAACTGTACGGTTGTGAGGTATTAATGAGAACAAAAATGTGAACCATTTTCTTTCGTAGCTATTGATTTTGTCCAGTAAACCTGAGGTAAAGAATACTCTGTCGTTGAAAGATGTGATCAGAGAGGGAAAAAAAAAAAAAACCCCATGAATACGTAACCAGAAGAAAACACACTATGTATGGAAGAGGGCGTTTCCAGTACGAAGAACTCCTATCTCAACCAACTACTTCAGGACTTGGAAATTTAAGCAGTAAAATAATATATTATAAAAATGTTTATATAATAGCAGCACACTCGGTGAAACATTACAGCTAGGTACTGTTAATGTGGATAACGATGAATGATCTTAGCTTCTTAGCAGCGCAAAAAAAAAAAAATAATAAAAAACTGAACATAATAAAATGAAAAATAAGAGACCCTTAGATTTTTCTCCATCTTAAACCCTCAATACTATGAAACAAGGCAGAATCTGCGTATAAAATAAATCTTCAGAGTAGCCCTGTTCTGATCTTTTTTTTTTACTTAAAAAGGCAAATATTTTAATAGCTTCATTACCTGTCAATTATAATTGTGAAAAAAAAAAAAAAAAAAAGTTGGTGCTTCAACCTCTCTGCTAACTGAATGCCTCTAAGACGTGGAGAGGAAAAAAAAAGTTCAAGTACGCTGAATGCAACTTTGCAATGAAATCAACAATGAAAGAAACAAAACGGAACGGGAACAAAATGCCACACGGATGACCCGCTGTCTGTCTTTGCACCAGCAATCATGTTTCTTTCCATGTCCAAAGGGGAAGTATAGAGGTGGAAATTAAGATCCTTGTGTGCCATCAAAATGGTTACAGATCTCTATTTTTAGGAATGTTGTCATAGGGATTTCCGCGGAAGGGGATGTGTCTTGAGTCCCTGGAGGGGAACCCAGAGAGTGTCGGATACAGGACAGCAACCTGACTGGGGGGCAGGAGGGGAGGGGGCACAAGAGGAGGAAGGAGGCCTCTACTCTGTATGATTTGCATAAACCAATCCATCTACCCCCTCGGGAACAATTTTTCAAAGTGCTTTTCGAATGGAATGGTTTATACCAGCGCTCACCTGTGGACTGGACATGCCAATCAGCACCAAAAAAAAAATTAGTTTTTTTTTTTCCTAATGAGGGATGCCAAGGTCGCATTACTCTCTTGAACACCTCAGGAGGAAAAAAAAAAGTTCCAGATCCCACCCTGGGGCTCCGTCTGCCTCCATTTCACGGAGTTTGGGGGATGGCCCATAGCTATATTGCCCCTTTAAGATAAAAATGGGGGTGGTGTCTGCAATGAACCGAGTTTGGAAGAAGAAACAAAGTATAGAAAAACATGAAACCCAGGATCCAATCACCTGTGTCCCACGGGCAAAACAGAACATCTCTTTTAGGTAGCAGCTACTGCAGACAGCAAGACTTGTCACTAGAGACCCAGCATCACTTAGCAACAAACAGGTGGTTGGGAGTCAGGCGCTTCTCCACCCAAAATGGTTCGATCCTGCTGAGATTATTTGTCACTCCCTCCCCATCCTGTCCCTCCTTTATTTCTAATTCCTTCTCAAGTTCATTGCTTCGCAATCCAATCCTGCCATACGTGGCATCCGCAGTTCTTCCACATTATCCAACAGGGGTATATACGTGCTAGTTCATAACATGAAAAAAAGTCTCTAACTTGCTCCCATAGTGCAGGCGTGCATTTTTCTCTAGCTACTCTGCAGGTATTCCTGTAAGCATGTTACTATGACTTTTAACATCATCAAACAGTAACTGTTGGCATATACAAGAGATTCCCTTCTGTTGTACTTCAAATAGGCACCAAATGCTTGTAATGATTTTGTTTTTATAGGACCTTTATCTCTCACTTCTAAAAGATCTTTCAATAGGATCTAGGTGGGGGCAGAATTTTTTTTTTTTTTAAAGTTTCATCCTAAAATGTAAGAGAACCGAATACAACCAGAGAGAAGGAGAGAGCAGACGGGACGCATCCCTCCCATTTGGCCCGCCCCACATCCTCACAGGTCGATATCCCGAACATCTGTAGGGGTGCTGGCTTGGTCCAGCTCATCCTCCGACTTGGATCCGTCGCCCTGGTCCTGACG
>SJYV01035951.1:0-50857 GCA_006410875.1 Neotragus pygmaeus
GATCCAGAATGGAAAATGTCTCCTCTAGGCGTTAGATTTCAGTTACCTAGTCCTGAGACCTTGAGTGGGTGGTGTGTGTACATGGATAGTTTGTTTTGCAAATTCTTGGAAATGTTCCTCGGAAATGATGGAGGTGAGTTGACTCAACAAATATTTATGCACATAACCCACGAGGCAGACACGATTCTAGCGCCCAGCGGATTGCTTGAGCCAGAGTCGGAGGACTCCTATCGAGATGTTCATTTATGTCCTGTGCTGAGAAAAGCACCACAGAAACACCCCAGAAGGGCAGGTGCAATAAGTGCTGTGATGAGAATAGACAAGGCCGTGGATGCGGGCCTCAAGTTTGTACGGTTAGGAGAAACGTCACTGAGAAGTTGATGTTACAGCAAAGATCTGAGAGAGGAGCCAGCCTCAGGAAGATACTCTCCAGAGCTCTCCCTTCAAAGTATAATGCAAACCATATAAGCAGTGCCAAACTTTCTAGTGGCCAGCTTTAAAGAGGGAAAAAGAAATGGGTGGAAATAACTGAAAGTTATTTTTATTAGAATAAATATTCTAAAATATTATACTCATTAATACTTAAATATTTTTAAGTTATATTTTATTTTAATTATATCTTTTATTTCACTTGTATTATCATTTTTATTTTCTTTGAGTTTTCAAAGCTCTGTTTTTTAATTTCTTTTCATTTTACTTACTTGTTTTTACACGTGTTGAATAATACCTTTTGTTATAAACAACTTCATAAGTAATGTTAAATTTTCTAGTAGCCAGGCTAAAAAGGGTGAAATAGAAACAACCGAGGCTCATTTTAATAACATATTTTATTTTTACTAAACTCGGTGTCTCCGGAACATGATCCTTTCAAAAATGTTTTGGAAAAACTAACAAATGAGATTTTTTACATTTTTTTTTTTCACTCTTAAGTCTTTGCAGTCTAGTACAGATTTTGTAGCGGCAGCATATCTATTTGGACCCTAAATTTGCATGGGAAAGATTTGATCTGAATTTCGATTTCATCAAGTTTACAATTGAAAAGTTAGATTCACATACCCAAATTGTCCTAAAGATACTTGCCAGTGATCTAATAGCTGAGTGAAGCACCGGTTCTGAAGTTTTAATTTAAAAGGAAGGGAAGGTAGAAGTCCAGTTCCGTGGATGCAGCAGCCACATTGGACACGTGTCCCCAAGACCCGTGGTGATGATGGACCAGCTCAGCTCTGGGAGGGAGGCCTGGAGCCTCTGCAGGGTGGTTCAGAGGGGTCAGATGGTGGGGGTTCAGGGCTGGAGGGGTCCGTTAGTGGGGATCCAGGGCTGGAGGGGCCAGATATGGGGGTCCGGGGCTGGAGGGGCCCCGTGGTAAGGGGCAAGAGCTGGAGGGCCTGCGGCTTTCAGGAGAGGGGATGGTGACCGCAGTGGGGAGCGGAGGCAAGGGTGGGCTCCAGCCAGTCTGCCGGGTCTCAGGCTGGTCAGAGTGCTGGGCTCTGTGAGTACTGTAAGCTGACTTGTCCCCGCATCAAAGGCACGGACTCAGAGTAGGACTAAGTTTCACTGTGACACTTTGGACGCTGTGTATGTCCACCCCAGACAAGCTAGGAGCACACACCAGCAAATGCCACAAGGTCATCGCAAGGCTTACGGCACTGCTGGGAAAGCAAAATGTGGCACACAGCCTGCATGTCCACCAGCCCGAGGAAGGGTAAATAGAACGTGATACGCTTCTGAGAGGAAATATGAGCCCGCGGTTGAAAAGAATCATATGTATCAACATGACTCGTCTCAAGAACAAGAAACTCTTTCTATAAATTCACTTATAACATTTAAAGATACAGATATATAGATAGAGGTATACATACAGAATGCTGAAATTATTGTAACATAGCACAGGTCAAAAGGAAACATAAATTTCATGATCGCAATCCTTCCAGGGGAGGCCTTGAGAAAAAGTTCAGTGGGCTTAGTTTAATCAGTGATGTTTCATTTCTTATTTTAAAAATATCCAAGATTACAACAGAACGATCATATTTGCTGATTGGGGGCAGTGGGACTATAAGTGTTTGTTATACTGTGTTCTGTACTTTTCAGCTGATTTGAATATTGTCCAAATTAAAAAGAAAAATCTATCAAAAGAAAAAGAAAACCTCTGTCACCCTCAGTCCTCATATGCTACCTGTCTTGCATTTTCTGTAACCTTCTGACGCTGACCATGGCTTAGAATTAGGCAGTACAGATCTATTACATACTGTGTTTACTTATAACCTTTTCTGGAAAAAAAAAAATGTTGCTGGCCTGGTTTTGCAATGTCTGAGGCTAACAATCAAGAGGATTTTTAACTCTTTCATCACTGACATCAAGCTACCTATTTTTCCCCCGCTGTGGCTTCAGGATTTTGAAGACTTGCATGTCCCTGTACCTCTCACTGTTTGTGTCTGGAGCACTAAAGACCAAACATGTTCCATGTTGAACAAAAAAATTAAGTGGAAATTCAACAGTTGGCAGCACTATTCTCGCTTGCTGCAAAGAGAGTAAATAAATTCCTCTTTTCTGATTTCTTAAGTTATAACTTTAAAAAATTAATTTAATTTTGGTTGCCTTGGGTCTTTATTCCTGCGTACGGACTTCTGAAGTTGCCGCGAGCAGGGGCTGCTCTGTTTGTGATGCTCACAGGTTTAGCGCCCCTTTGCCATGTGGCACCTTCTCAGACCAGGACTCAAGCCTGTGTCCCCCGCATTGGCAGGCGAATTCTTAGCCACTGGACCACCAGGGAAGTCCATTAAGCTGTGACTTCTGTTATGGACGGATGCCTGTGCCCTTCCCAAAGTTATATGCGGGAACCCTAATCCCCAGTATGATGGTATTTGGTCGAAGGGCCTTTGGGAACTGATTAAGTCGTGAGGGTGAAGCCCCCAGGACAGAATTAGTGCCCTAACGAGAAGAAAAACTCGGAAGATTGCCTCCTCTCTCTCTCTACTCTCTGCCATCTGCAAACCAGGAAGGATCTGCTGGCACCTTGATTTTGGACACCCCAGCCTCCAGGACTGTGAGAAGTCAAAGTCTGTCACTCTGCCACCCCGCCTGTAGTAGCTTATGACAGCAGCTCGAGCTGAGATAACTGCTGATCCATAAAGCTGCGGCCCTTAGCACTCACCTTCCCCAAGCCTTGGTTTCCTCATCTGTCTCCTGGGGATAATAACACTCATTATCTCCCTCACAAAACCTATGAGGTACAAATGCAATATGTACAAACCCTTGGCACAATTTGCATTATATACATGTATGTTGGTTATTCCTGTATCTTTTTTTTTTTTTGGTCACTCACATTTATATGACCAGATGACTCTATTGGATGGTGGCTAAGAACACAGGTTTGGTATACATTACCATATGTTAAATTAAGATAGCCAGTGGAAATTTGCTGTATGGCGCAGGGAACTCAAATCTTGTGCTCTGTAACAATCTAGAGAGGCAGGATGGAGGAGGAGGTGGGACGGAGGTTCAGGAGGGCAGGAACATATGTGTACCTGTGGCCGATTCATGGTGATGTATGGCAGAAAGCGACACAATGGTGTAAAGTAACTACTCTCCAATTAAAATAAAAAATAAATTTTTTAAAAAAGAATACAGGTTTATCAAACAGGCAGGCTGGAAACCTGCTTACCCACTTCTAGTGAACTTGGGTCACTTGGTAACCAGAGGGTATTTGAGCGAGCGAAAGGAGATCACTCTCGTCAAGCCCCTGGCGGGGCCCCGGCCTGACACCAGAGCTCGAGGAACGCAGACCGCCAGTGAAGGTGCTGGGTGGGAGGCGGGGTGCGCCCTGTGCATGCAAGACGGGAGCAGCGTTTGCGGCAGAGGAAGAATGAGCATTTCGGAGAGGCCCGCCTGCTCACAGGCAGCGCACAAGCTGGCTTCATCTTGCAAAGTCATTCAACAGCTTCTTATGGACAAATGTTCTTCCGAGCCGCATCTCTCTGTATCACCCCACATTCCTTTAAAAAACAGACTTGGATATTTAAAAGTATGATTTGGCCTTTCTTTTGTCACTTTTTGAAGCTGCTCTATTTGTCCTTGTTAACCCATCAGGCTTGCTCACCCAGCCAGGTTTATCAATGGCAAATGTTGCGGGCTTCACTGAGTTACGACTATAAACAGAAGGAATACGGGAGCAAGGTGAAAGGTGGCTTCTTTATAACAGCTGTAATTTATCCAAGATTTCGTCCCGGCCTTTGATTTGGGGGTGACTCGGGATCTAGTGTCTCCCTGATTGCATCAGGAGCAGCCTTAGGGGTCAGACGGAACTCCAAGGTCCTGGAATCAGTTAGAAGGAGGGAGCACCCGAATGCGTGAAGGAACAGACGAAGCTTTTATAATCATCCTTCTCCAAGACCGTACACCAGCTCTCTGCCCAGATGACCTCGGGAGAGGACAGGGCCAGCTTCAGGGTCATCCCAGCTGCTCTCATGCTCAGAAGGGCCCCATGCTTGACTTAAGGCTCTGCTGTTACCATCTTGAAATTCTCATTGTTGTTGTCACTAAGTCATGTCCAACGCTTTTGTGACCCCGTGGACCGTAGCCCACCAGACTCCTCTGTCCATCAGAGTTCCCAGGCAAGAGCACTGGAGTGGGTTGCCATTTCCTCCTCCAGAGGATCTTCCTGACCCAAGGATTGAACCCAGGTCTCCTGCACTGTCAGGCCAATTCTTGGCAGTTAAGCCACTGGGAAGGCCTCTTTGAAATCCTAAACAACTTTTGCTGTTGTTGTTTTACTTATTGGCTGTGGCATGTGGGATCCTAGTTCCCTGGCCAAGGATTGAACTTGTGCCCCCTGCACTGGAAGCACAGAGCCTTAACCACTGGACCACCAGAGAAATCCCTCTTAATCAGGTTTTAACAAGAGGCCCCAAAGCTTTCATTTCACACCGGGTCCCGCCAATTCTGTAGCTGCTCCTGGGAGCGGAAGCCAGGCCTCCTGCTCACCCTGGACACCTTCAGAACACCTATCACTGATGCCAAGTATGTCGTGCACCTGTGGAATCATACCCTCCACAAGTGACGTGCATGGACCAAGGACTTACACAAACTATCTCATCTAATCCTCCCACAGACCCATGTTTGAGTTTGGTTAAGACAGGCATGAAGATAGTAATGACGATTTACATTTATCAAGCACCAGTCATCTTGATAAGCACTCCATATGCACAACCTCATCTACCTTTTTGTTTTTTGTTTCCCTGGCACAGTGCAGCTTGCAGGATCTTAGTTCCCAACCAGGGATTAAACCTGGGCCCCAGCAGTGAAAGCACCAAGTCTTAACCACTGGACTGCCAGGGAATTCCCATAGAAATGCAAATTCTTGGGCCCCATCCCAAATTTACTTTGCCACAAAAGGGGCCTTTGAAACTTAAGTTTCGCATGCCTAGCACATCCATCCATGTAGACCTCTTTAAAATCATGCTTTCTCATTTGGTTTGGGGGATCATAGCTGAGCGTTGAAGAATTGATGCTTTTGAACTGTGGTGTTGGAGAAGACTCTTGAGAGTCCCTTGGACTGCAAGGAGATCCAACCAGTCCATTCTGAAGGAGATAAGCCCTGGGATTTCTTTGGANGCTGAGTGTTGAAGAATTGATGCTTTTGAACTGTGGTGTTGGAGAAGACTCTTGAGAGTCCCTTGGACTGCAAGGAGATCCAACCAGTCCATTCTGAAGGAGATCAGCCCTGGGATTTCTTTGGAAGGAATGATGCTGAAGCTGAAACTCCAGTACTTTGGCCACCTCGTGTGAAGAGTTGACTCATTGGAAAAGACTGATGCTGGGAGGGATTGGGGGCAGGAGGAGAAGGGGAAGACCGAGGATGAGATGGCTGGATGGCATCACTGACTCGATGAATGTGAGTCCGAGTGAACTCCGGGAGTTGGTGATGGACAGGAAGGCCTGGCGTGCTGCGATTCATGGGGTCGCAAAGAGTCGAACATGACTGAGTGACTGAACTGAACTGAACTTTTCCCTATCTTATTTTAAATAAGTCTTAAATAACCCTTTAGAAACTCAGAGAGATGAAGTGTGTAGCACAAGTAGTATTAAAATTGGGATTTGAACTCCACACATGTTTTGAGCACTCAGCTATAGACTCCTGGGAGCTGCTGAGGATAGGATCCAAGTACAATAGATTGTATGTTGTTTTCCATGCCCACAATCTTGCAGTTCTGCCATGATCATTCTGGTCTGTTGTCACTTATCAGTTGACAGTCCTAGTCTGCTGCCTAGAAGCTTGTCATATATCCCAACCTGGATCCCAACAAAGAGATTACAGCAAATGTGTTTTTTGTTTATTGTCACTAGCTACTATTTTCACAGTGGGGAGAAGCCATTTCCTAGTTGACTTTGAATAGTGCAGGAAGACCAAGAAAACCAACTCTAGTTCCTTCCAAGTGAAATAATTTTGGCTTTTTCCAGCTTGGTCTGCTAAGTGTTTTGCTCTTAGAGCAAAAGGAAGGTGAGAAGGGAATAACGCAGAGATGCCCTTTCATTAAGTTCAGGGGTGAGACAACACATGATACAAATAAATTTCATATCATTTTTTTGTAATCTCTGGTGTTGGGTGTGTGCATACGTGCTAAGTCGCTTCGGACCCCGTGGACTCTAGCCCACAAGGTTCCTCTGTCCATGGGATTCTTCAGGTAAGAATACTGGAGCGAGTTGGTGTTGGGTAGTGCCTAGGAAATCAGAAGTGTATATTTTGCCCCCAAAGGCCTGAATGAAAACAAAGACAGCATCTGTTTGTCATCTAGTAGATGATTACTTGAAGGCCTTGATCTCTGGATCTGTGCCACCCCGCGATCATTTCCGGAGACGTAGCCATTTTGCAGATTCTGGAGGATGGTAGAAAGGGCCAGACCCTGGTATTGACTCGTCCTCAAACCTCCGCCGAGCCAGTCCAGATCAGTGGCATCAAGGCTGGTCTCCGTGACTTGGCAGCAACCCAGGGGCGGAGAAACGTTAAGGCTGGGATTCCCAGGTGGGGTCAAGGGTGTACGAAATGCAACAGCGAGGACTGGGCGTAACGGGGAGTTGTTTTTGGAGACAGGTTCCCCGGTCCTCTGCGCCCATGAAGTAGCCACTCCTTCCGGAGGTGTGTAGCCTGCGTCCCGAGCTACCTTTCTAGCCTGGAGACGTGAGCTCAGTGTATCTTTTTCTTACCCGCAACATGCGACCTCTCCCCTAAGTTACGCTCGGCCTCAGGGGGCCGATTTTAAACCAGTAATACAACCACGTCCAGAGAGACGCCCCGCTCATTCAAACGCCGAGCCTCGGCAGGGCGCTTAGCCCCGAGCACCGCGGCTCGCGCCCCGCCCCCCAGCCCCTCGGTGCTACTGGGTCGCCGCGAAAGCCCGGATCGCGGGACGCGGCCGCGAGGACCCGGGCCGCGAAGGCGGCGCGGCGCCGGCGGCCCGCCGCACCGGGCATGCTCAGTGGCGCGGCCTGCCGGGCGGCCTCGCGAGCCGCCCCCGGATCTGCGCGGCGGCGGCGGCGGCGGCGACGTGAGCGCGCAGGGGGCGGCGGCCTCGCCCCATCTCTCTCTCGCCGCCTGGGTCGGGTGGGTGACACCGAGCGCGAGATGTCGGACTTCGACAGTAACCCGTTTGCCGACCCGGACCTCAACAACCCTTTCAAGGTGAGCGTCGTCCCCAGCATCTCCCGCCGCCGTGACGCGTCGTTGTTTGTGTAAACCGACAAGTTTCCTTCGCGCCCGCGGCGCCCGCTACTCAGCCCCTGAGCCCGAGGCGCGGGGCCGCCGCGGCCCCCGTGTCACTCGTGTGGGGGTCAGAGCGGGACCTCCCGAGCTCTCCACGCGGCCGGACTCCCCCGTCCCCGACCGGAGAGGGTCGTGCCCTGGCCCGGGAGCGGGGGCTCCCGGGGCTGCGGGCTTCCCGGCCCGCCTCCCGGGAGCGGGGCGGGCGAGCGCCCGGAGCAGGCGGGCTTGTCACCTGCCAGGCCGGTGGGCTTGTCACCTGCCAGGCCGGCGCGGTCGGGCCGGGCCGAGGGCCAGCACGCCGCAGCAGAAGGGGGCTCGCCCTCGGGAGGGGTTGTCATGGGGACCCGAGGCGGCGGCCGCGGGGCGCTGCGTGGAGGTGATGGCAGTGCTGTGGAGGAGAGGAGAGGGCCCCGAGGACAATGTAATTTTTAAAAAGGGTTTTGTTTTTATTTTCTAAACTTGTGTTGCCCACGGATACCACACGCGGCGCTGCCATTCCTCCTCCCCACCGTTTGCCTGAGGTTGGCGGTACTGATATCAAAGCCCAAGTTACATATAAATAAACACACCTGGAAAACAATAATGCACGTGGACGATCGTCTTCCTTTCGAAGCGCTCTTAGTAAGGTAAACGGGATATTTTCCAAGCTCCTGGGGCGTCAGCTGTTCTCTGGGCTCTGTGAGGATAGCATTTCCACCGTGAGCTTCTTTCCTTCTTGGAGTCTGCCTTGTGGATTCCAGCTTCCGAAGGGCTTGGCTTAGAAACGGGTAAAGGAAGGTGGCTAAGACGTTCATTATCTGCGCCTAAATTAATGCAACGTCAAAGAAACTATTTTTCTAAAAAGTACCACTCCAGGTTTCTTAGGGATCGCATTTGTTTAGCACGTGTAATTTGTTTCTATTTCTTGAAGTTGGTTCTTTAATTTCCCCTGCATATGTATCAATACAGCAGTAACAATTTGTGGTCATACAAGGATCACTTTTCTGGCTTGTTGAGTTTACATCTTTTCTTTTTACTCCTGGTTTTATTAAGAATTCTAGAAAAGGAGAAACACCCCTTTCCCTGATGATCGCCTGATAATTTCATGGAGGATTATTTTAAGTAAATAATTCTGGTTGTCATCGACAGTTTGACTCACTCTGTAGAAATGTAGAATGGACTGTCAGCTATTCTTTGCCTCTAATATCACCTAACAAAATTCTATACACCTGCCCTGAAACTTTCAGGTTTTAGAGATAATATGGTTGTACTTTGAGGAGAATTTTTTTCCTCTAGAAATTAGTATTTAGTATTCCATCATTCCATGTTGTGGAAAATGAGATTATTGTTTAATCATAGGCATTCTGAAGCGACATCTCATAACTTGCCAAATGGGTATTTTAGAATATTTTGAGGTATAACACAGAGAACCTGTCAGCTCTTCCTAATGCAGACGATTCATTGATGCTATTTATTTAGCACCTGACCGTTTTGCTATTTTCTATTATACTGTTCCATTTCCTGGCTTTTATTAGGTAGCTGACTCTCTTGTTAGGGCAAGACAATGTTGCCTTTTTGGCCCAGACTGCTTTTTTTAAATTACTAATTTTTACTGGACTATAGTTGCTTTACAGTGTTAGTTTCTGCTGTACAGCAAAGTAAATCAGCTATATGCATACATATATTCTTTTTTGTATTTCCTTCCTATTTAGGTCACCACAGGGCAGTGAGTACAGACTACTTTTTCATCACATTAATTTTTCCGTGACACTTCCCTCTTCTGCAGTACTTGATTCTAAACCCAAAAGTAGCTTTTAAATACTCATTCATTGTGGCATAAAATTATAAACCGTTCTTGTTCTTTATAAGTGGATGCTTTCAGAGGACAATGATTATTCAGGTTCATAAAGTTCTTCAAAGGATAGATCAATTCAGGCCTAAAGGGGACTTGGTAGTACACCTTTATGTATATTTGTTGACTGTTTTGTCATATGTACCTGACCTTTTATCTTTCCATTTAAAGCTGCCTTTTTCTTCTCAAAGTAAAAGTTTACATTTATAGCATATTCTTTTTTTCTTGCTACTGTTGGTTTCCTTTCATGTAAATGTTGATTTTTGAAATAGCATTTGCCTCAGCTGGTAAAAAAATTCTGCCTGCAATTTGGGAGACCTGGGTTCGATCCCTGGGTTGGGAAGATCCCCTGGAGAAGGGAAAGGCTACCCACTCCAGTATTCTGGCCTGGAGAATTCCATGGGCTGTATAGCATGGGGTCACAAAGAGTCGGACACGACTGAGTGACTCTAACTACTTAAATATAAAACATTCCCAAATTCGTCTTTGTGTTACCTTATCATCAACTTTCCTTACAAACTTGTTCTTATTTTCAATATTTGAAATATTTTGGTATTCAAAAATAAAGTTCATATTTGAAAAATATATGTATTTCACATATGTCAGCCATCCTAATTTCTTCTTGACTTAAAGCTACTTGATTTCCACTGGTAAATTGCTAACTTGCCCATTGTCTTACATCCAGGTGTGGGTAGTGCGGAATTGGCATTAGCATTTAGATCACCTGATTCTTGCTGTTGCTGATGGCACTATATAATCTTGCTTGTGTGCAGTTCTGACATCAGAATTGTTGTGTTGTGTTTGGTGCTGGAACTTGAGGGTCTCATAGTGTATTTAAAATTTTTGGCTAGAGAGTTAAAAACAAAAACACTGTGTTTGATTCTGGCTTTGTCTCCGACAGGCCAGCTGCAAAACCTTGGAAAGCTGCTTAGCCTCCGTACCTTAGTTTACTGTTAGGTAGAATATAGTAATAGTACCTTCTTCATAGGATTGTTAATAGGATTAAGTGAACATACATTTAGTGTGTTATAACTACTCAAAGCAAGGTGACTTTAATTAGATAATAATTAGTATTAATAGTAATTCAAGGGACTGTATTTATAGTTAACCATTTTATTTTTGCTTATTAATTTTGTGAAATACATATTCCCTTTGAGTCTTCTAGAATGCTGTTAGAAGCTGTTTGGTGGGTCATGACTCAGGAATCAAAGTCAAAAACAAGTGGTTGGCTTTACTTTGTTCTCCTAAATCAGACGCAGGTTGTCTGAATTCTAGTGCTTTGTCACTACCCATGCTTCCTCCCCAATTAAAAAAAAAGAAATCTCTGTATTAAAATTGAGCAACTGTCCACTTTATTTTAACCTCAAAAATTAATTCTACTCTATTGAAATAATCTATTTAAAACAGCCTACAAATCAGTGTTCTTATTTAAGTTGTCTTTTTAGTTTCAGTAATACCAGTGGTATCCTAAGAGTTTATTTGAAGTTGAAAATCGAAAACCTTGTCTTAAAAAGAGGCCCATAATTCACGAATGTTACCCATTTTGTTTTCATCTAAAGGAAGTGGATAGCACTCTTATCCATTTAAAATGTTAAGACTGGATAGCACTAGGAAAGGACTTTAAGGAATTTTTCTGTGGTAGTCTAACTTTGGAAACTTTATCTTTCAGTAATCTGGGACATATTGATAGTAATTTATAGTTTATGGTATTTTATGTTCATGTGAACTGCATGAGTTCCCACTGTTTTCCTCAGGTCAGTATTTTTAAGAAGCTTCCATTGAGCTGCTGATTATATTTCATCAAATAAAGATGCATCATTATTTTATTTACCTCTCTCAGTCATTTATGGAGAAGGCAATGGCAGTCCACTCCAGTACTCTTGCCTGGAAAATCCCAGGGACAGAGGAGCCTGGTAGGCTGCAGTCCATGGGGTCACTAAGAGCCTGACATGACTGAGCAACTTCACTTTCACTTTTCACTTTCATGCACTGGAGAAGGAAATGGCAATCCACTCCAGTATTCTTGCCTGGAGAATCCCAGGGACGGGGGAGCCTGGTGGACTGCCATCTATGGGGTCACACAGGGTCAGACACGACTGAAGCAACTTAGCAGCCGCAGCAGTTATCTATTGCTGTGTAACAAATATTCAATACATGCAAAATCCTTGAATTTGGAGGCCAACTGCATGACACTAGCTTGTATAAGGGACTTGACATCTGTGGATTTTAGTATCCAAAGGGGCTCCTGAAACCAATCCCTGCTTATATACTAAGGGATGATTGCCTGTAATCCCAAAATGTGATGGCTTAAAAAAACATTGATTTGTTCAGTAGTTGTTATTTGAGTTATATTTAGCTGGGCAGTTTGTTTTTAAATGTTACTGTCTAGAGTCACTCAGGTGCCTTCAGTCATCCAGCACCTTGGTTAGGGTTGGGTAGTATAAGATGTCCTGGCGGTTACCGGGGGCTATCGGTGGGTGCAAAATAGGTTCTCTTTCATGTGGCCTCTCCTAGGAGTAGCCTGGGCTCTTTTCATGGTAGCAGCAATGTTTCAAGAGGAAAAGAGTGAAAGCCACAAGGCTTCTTGAGTCATTTCACTTCTGCTGGAATTCTGTTAGTCAAAACAAGCCACAAAACAGTCCAGATTAAAAAAAAGGAGTTGAGAGGATGAGACTTCACTTCTTGATGAAAGGAACTGTGTCCCTCTTGATATAGACCTGGGAACTGAAAAGATAAACCCAGTGTAAAATGGTGAGACACGTACAGAATAACATCAGTAGAACTCCTACTGTATGGACGAGGAGTGGGAGGCACATTGCAGGCTCTGGTAAGATGTGTGTGCATGCTCAGTCGTGTCTGACTCTTTGTGACCCCACCAGGCTCCTCTGTCCATGGGATTTCCAAGGCAAGAGTACTGGAGTCGGGTACCATTGCCTTCTCCAGGGGATCTTCCCTATCAGGGATCGAACCTGCGTCTCCTGCATTAGCAGGCAGATTCTTTACCACTGAGCCATCTTTGAAGCCCACTGGCGTGAATAGCAACTATGAAATTGAGCTAGGTTCATTAGTTGGGGGTCCCCTGCTTTGGGGGCAATGCATGTTCTTTGATTAGGGCCCATTTCTATTACTTTGGAAATATTTCCTAATCTTTTATCTTCTTCTGCTTTTGGCTTTACCCTTTAAGAAGCCCTTCTTTTCCGTAAATTATCCATTTGTGNGCCTGGGGTGCTGTGATTCATGGGGTCGCAAAGAGTCGGACACGACTGAGCGACTGAACTGAACTGAACAAAATATATGGTTGGAGAGACAAAACCCCTGGCTTACTAGCACGTGATGGCATCATGACACTGGGGCAGCCAATGGTCTGGAAAGCACTGTTTTCCAAAATTGCCACATGTTTTAAAAAGCCATTTGGGAAATTATGGCATATGCAGGTTTTGTGGCCTCAGTGTGTGAAAAACTGAGGGTATGTTTGAGGATTTTCTTAATTTCAGTAAATATTTGGCATTACCACTGATGAAAGGGACATGTATTGTTTATAGACAAATGTGATTTTTAAATGTACTTTTTATTGTCTCATCATTTTATTCATAGATTAACAGAAAAGTTGCAAGAACAGTACAGAGAGCCCCCATTTACCCCTCACCCTGCTCACCCTCACCAGGGACGCCTTGGTCACTGGTAAAAAGCAGACACTGAAGCATAAAATATGACATCAAAAACAGTTGTTGGCAATTGTAAGTAGAGGAGAATATAAATGCAGGGTTTGGGGGTTTTTTCTTTTTTTGCCTTTTTTTCCCCACAGCTTATAGAATCTTAGTTCCCCGACCAGGGATTGAACCCAGGACCACAGCAGTGAGAGCCCCAAGTCCTAATCATTGAGCCACCAAGAAAGTCTCTAAATATATTTTTAAAAATTCACTTGAAACTAAGAGATCAACAACTTAAAGTAATCATAAAATATATACATAGATACACACACACATATATATGGGCTTCCTTGGTAGCTCAGACAGTAAAGAATCTGCCTGCAATGAGGGAGACCTGGGTTCGATCCCTGGGTTGGGAAGATCCCCTGGAGGAGGGNAATACGTTGTGAGATTACCTATTAGGCTATCACAATGAACTAAGAAGCCTCTTTCTTTCTACCACCAGTGTCTCCATACTTCTTTATAATAGAGCTTGACTATCCCATTGTTTACATTTTTTTTTAAACTGGAAAGAAATGTTTTCTTTTATTATTAAAAAGTAATATAAAGAAGTGATGTCAGTAAAAATGACAAGGGCTGGGAAATTCAGAGCTTGTCCTTCCATAGAAACATGGGGAAAATTGTCATAATAAACTTTTTTGGCTGAAACCTAGTAGGAATTCTTTGCTATATCTTACCTTACACTTTCCATATATCCCCTGTCTGACTTGTTGGCAGTCTTGAAGATGGCATCCTGCCTTTATGGTGTTGCTTAGTAGTGCTAGAGGGAACAAATTAAAACTTATTCTCAAATGACCATTTTGATATGTTTGCTAGCTTCCAAAAAGACTAATGCAAAAGGCTTACCTTTATTTCACCTGACTTAGATGCTCTTGGTGTGACAAACACAAAAAGTGTTTGCCAAAAATATTTAGACAAATAAATTAGCCATTGCTGCTCAGGACTAAGGATATCAATTAGGGCAAAGAGTAGACACACCCAAAACCAGAAAGGAAATATGTGGAGAAGTAAAATGCTTTGAGGAATAAGAGCTTTGGAAGCTTCAACATATNTCAGATGTTAGTCATAAATGGACTCACAGGAGAAACCTAGTCAAGCCGTGCTGTCGATCGCACCACCTTCCCCCTGCACACCCGTCCGTGTTGACTGAGGGAATCTTTCAGCTTTCCACTATTTTTAGCCATGTTGACACAGCCTCAGGGCCTGTGTTGGAGCTCAGTGGGGCCTCACCCCACAGCAATGTGGCCGGATCCATCAAAGGCATCCATTCACATTAAAAGACACAAAGAGGAAAAAAGCCTTCCCACCCCCAGGGATGTTCCTCAGCAGGTATGGAGGCTCCCGTATTTCAAAAAAAAATGATGAGCTCTGCCACAAAGAGTCCTCTCACTGAGAATGCCACCTGAGGTGCCACGCGGCACATATAAATATCTCCCTTTTCTCTTGCTACAATCTTCCACCTAAAGATGTAGAGCCAGAGAGCTGACCTCCTGTCAGGCCAGATGATCTGCCCACCGTTGTCTGTTTCTGAAATCAAAAGTAAACTGCAGCTCAGAAGCCTGGAAGCTTCCTCTCTCTGAATGCTAAAAGACCAGCTCATTGTTAGCTCCCTAGAACATGAGAGAAGTTATCCCCAGATTTTGTTTTCAGTGGAGGGCAAAGAGCTACCTGCGCGTCCCACTGATTTGGTGTCTGGGATTGGAAAGTGAGGAGCAGGTCATCTGAAAACTCACAAGGGGCTGGGGGTACCACCAAAGCAGAAATTAACCTGAAACTGTCAAAAAAAAGAAAATCGGAAACTGTCAAGGGTGGCTCAGTTGAGGGCTGGGTCCCCCAATCTCCAACCACCGGGGCAGGCTGAAGGGGCATTGTTCATGGGCTAAGAAACCCCCCCACTCAGTGCTGGGGTTTGGGGGGTTCTAGCTCGGTTCCTGGAGTAGCATCATACTGCCATGGAGTCCCATGGGATGATCCTAGATGAGGCGAGAAATTGAGCCAATGGCCGAGGCCATCCCCCTTCTGCTTCGTGCCTTAGAACCATGTAATGCGACATCCCCGAGTTTGTATTTTCTTTAAATTTCTGAAATTAGCCACACAAGTGGTTCAGTTTTTCACTCACCTTCTCCGGAGTCCACTTATCTAATTCAATAAGATTTGGAATTTTTAAAATATACAAATAGCAATTGTACCATTTATTCAAACCAAACGGCCAAAGCACACTGCCTTTTCTTTTCTCTCTGAGCCACGAGCCCTTCAGAAACAAATTTCCAACAGAGTGTATAAGGGTGTGTGTGGGTGTGTGTAGTGTGGGCATGAGGGGTTTTTGTTTAAAATTTTTAAAGGCACAGAGGATAAGTTAACAATCTAAATTCTTGAACTACGCATACGTCTGCTGTTGCTGCTGCTGCTGCTGCTAAGTCGCTTCAGTTGTGTCCGACTCTGTGCGACCCTATAGATGGCAGCCCACCAGGCTCCCCCGTCCCTGGGATTTGGTGTGCGTTTTCAACTAACTGATAAAAAAAATCAGTCACAGGCCTGTCAGTAGGATGGCGCAAGGTGGTACCTTAATATTTGTCATCATCGCCTAACTCACCCTGAGAAAACAAACAGCAAAGAAAGCAGCTTTTCATGCGTTATCAGCCATCCCAAACATCTGATTTCCCCCCAAAAAATAAATCACTCCAAGTCAATGAAGTCTTAGTGATGATTTCATAGAATTCTCTCTAAACAACCACAGAGGCACCCCTAAGGGAGCCTAGTAGATGAAACGTGGCACGTAATCAACAAAGGGTTTAATTTGTGTGTTATTTGCCGTTCACCCCGCTTTTGATTAAGAAAGCTTTTGCTGTAAAAAAGAGTGTAGCAAAGGATCTGTACTTAGTAGGCATTCAATGGTGTTACAATCATGAAAAGCATTCTTGCAACTTAAAAAATTTAACCAGCTTGAGATCTATCAGAGACGATGGCCCAGTTGGAAGCTTGGCCCTTTAACTGATAAAAATGCGTAGAAATTTTATGTATATACCTCTAGCTTTTAAAAATATTTCTGTCTGCCAGCATCAGGTCTTAGTTTCGGCACGCGGGGTCTTTTAGTGATCGCGCAGGGGTCTTAGTTCCCTCGCCAGGGGTCAGACCCACCAGGGATTGGGTTGATCCAATCCCTGCATTGGATTCTTATCCACTGGACCACAGGGGAGTTCTTAAGTGTTGTTGTTGTTGTTGTTTTAAATGGGAGTAGTGTAGTCTTATTTTGGACTTCCCTGATGGCTCAGTGGTAAAGAATCTATCTGCCAAGCAGGAGACACGGGAGACGTGGACTCCACCTATGGGTCAGGAAGATCCCCTGGAAGAGGAAATGGCAACCCACTCCAGTATTCTTGCCAAGAAAATCCCATGGAATGAGGAACCTGGCGGGTTACGCTCCACGGGGCCACAAGAGTTGGACCGGACTTAGGACTAAAACCACTGGGTATTTCATATTAGAGGTGGAAAAGGCACAAAAGGGCCTACAGCAAGAAGTCCTCAGCTTCCCAAGGTCCCTCCTCAAGAGCCACCAACTGAGCCAGTTTCCCTGGTAGTCCAGTTTCCCTGCCAGAGGCGTGGGTTCCATCCCTGGTCAGGGAATCAAGATTCTCACATGCTCTGCTCAAGGCCAAAAGATGGGGAAAAAGGAGAAGAAAAAAGGAGCCAGTCTTCAGATGAGTCCCTGTTATGCAGAGGGTTTTTATCAAAGAGCCGGCCATCCTATGCCTAATACCATGCTGACATGCACCTATTCCTATAAGTGAGGTTTCTGTCTTCTCAGTTCTTCTCTTTGGAAATGCTAATTTTATCAGGACCTATTCAACCTAAGGTAGTATCCTTTGGCCAAGAAAAGCTGAAAGCTGAATTCTAAATAAGGTAGTGCTTATTTAGTGCTTCGGCCCTACCTTCAGAACTTAAATTTGCGTGAAGTGTTCAAACGCACTGCCCTCTGCTATGACGTGGTGTGTAGGACACCCGCGTGGGAGCCCTGTGGAAGGGGCTTTGCAGGAAATCCTGCAAGGTGATTTTCAAGACCCTGGGAGTCAAACAGCTCTTGTGCCACATTCCTCGCTCGCCAAGGTCTTTCACTAGATCCCCACACACAGCAACGTGCAGGAGTGGGATTTCTGTTCCCTGGCTTATATCCCACCCACGGCTTCCCAAAGGGCTTAGAATAAGCTCCATAGGATGCAGAGTGGCCTCGATCGCGAGCTTAGCCCCCACCTCCCTCCTTTGCTACCCATGAACGTGCCAAGCAGGCTCCCAGGCCAGGGGCTGGGTATATGCTACCCCTGCCTCCCCGAATGCCCTCCCCCGCCCACATTTACTTAATCTCAGAATTCCTATCCTTGGAGAGCCCTCCAGGGCCCCCATCCCTGAGAACCACGTTAGTCATTGCCCCCTCAATCATTTCCTACCCAAGTATCGGTTTTAGTTCAGCACAGACATTGCCGTCAGTACCATCCTGTCATCGGCTGCTTGCTTTATCTATGCTCAGCTTTGTGACCCACATTCTCACCACACCATGAACTCTGTGTGTCTGTCCCACGCGTGCACGGCCAGTCACTCAGTCATGTCTGACTCCCTATAGCCACCTGGACTGTAGGCCGCCAGACTCCTCTGTCCATGGGATTTCCCGGGCAAGAATAATGGAGCAAGTTGCCATTTCCTCCTCCAAAAGATCTCCCCTACCCAGGGATTGAACCTGAGTCCCTTACATCTGTCTCCTGCTTTGGCAAGTGTGTTCTTTACCACTAATGCCACTTGGAAAGCCATCAGATTTTTGATGCTTTGATTTAAATTCAGTTCAGTCGCTCAGTCGTGTCCAACTCTTTGCGACCCCATGAATCTCAGCACGCCAGGCCTCCCTGTCCATCACCAACTCCCGGAGTTCACTCAGACTCATGTCCATCAAGTCAGTGATGCCATCCAGCCATTTCATCCTCTGTCGTCCCCTTCTCCTCATGCCCCCAATCCCTCCCAGCATCAGAGTCTTTTCCAATGAGTCAACTCTTCACATGAAGTGACCAAAGTATTGGAGTTTCAGCTTCAGCATCAGTCCTTCCAAAGAAATCCCAGGGCTGATCTCCTTCAGAATGGACTGGTTGGATCTCCTTGCAGTCCAAGGGACTCTCAAGCGTCTTCTCCAACACCACAGTTCAAAAGCATCCATTCTTTGGCACTCAGCTTTCTTCACAGTCCAACTCTCACATCCATACATGACCACAGGAAAAACCATAGCCTTGACTAGATGGACCTTAGTCGGCAAAGTAATATCTTTCCTTTTGAATATGCTATCTAGGTTGATCATAACTTTTCTTCCAAGGAGTAAGGCTGCATGATTTAAATTAGGAAGGGATTAAAAAATATATATCTGTGTTGACTGTTTTAAGTCCCTGATCCTGTTTGCATGGCCAGGACAGATGACATCAGGAGTTTAACCAGTGGTAACCATTTCTTAAAACCAGCAGAATCTCTATATAGTCAGAAGAAAAAACAACAACAACAACTAGGGAAACCTCAAGGAANTCCATACATGACCACAGGAAAAACCATAGCCTTGACTAGATGGACCTTAGTCGGCAAAGTAATATCTTTCCTTTTGAATATGCTATCTAGGTTGATCATAACTTTTCTTCCAAGGAGTAAGGCTGCATGATTTAAATTAGGAAGGGATTAAAAAATATATATCTGTGTTGACTGTTTTAAGTCCCTGATCCTGTTTGCATGGCCAGGACAGATGACATCAGGAGTTTAACCAGTGGTAACCATTTCTTAAAACCAGCAGAATCTCTATATAGTCAGAAGAAAAAACAACAACAACAACTAGGGAAACCTCAAGGAATGTACCAGAAAAAAGTCATATGTTAAATGAAACACTTTTTAATTTTCTACTAGGAGAGTTCTGTTGGTTGAGAACTATCTTATTCCAATACCATCTTCTTTTCATGATGTTTACTAAGAGGAGAAATGGCAGGAAAATGACACAGAATGTTAAGAATGAGAAAAGGGAAAAGTAAGAGGTGATGGGGAATCTCTGTTTTAGGAATTTTGATTCAACTTTTCATCCAATAAGCACTTCTAGAAAGATTTCAGGTCAGAGATGAGAATTATCATTTTCAACACTGTCCTACAACCCATTGCTATTCAGTATCATTTTGGCATTGTGTCTAGCAAAGGAAGTATAAGTTTCTCTACCAAGAAGATCTGTGCAGTTGCCTAGATCCTATATAACAAACATCCATAAATCAGTATATTAATGCTTTTTGGTAGCTCCTATCAGTGCATGACCATCGTCTCCATTGGGCAGCAATGAAGTGCCCATAAGCTGTGGAGTCAGGAATGGAATCACAAGAAAGAGCTAAAATCTAAGTCTAGGACATGTACATGGATGTCCATGCATGGAAATAAAGACCGTGATTGTGCACAAGGTGACAACAGCAGCTACCTTTTGTGGAGACGGGGACTTAGAAGCAGTTACCAAGGACTTGTAGCTCTCTCTCTGAAACATGAGCACTTTTAGGTGTGAATTGGATTTATGCATTGCTTATGTAATTTAAAATTTAAAGCGACTTATTGGAGAAGGAAATGGCTACCCACTCCAGTGTTCTTGGCCTGGAGAATCCCAGGGACGGGTAGCCTGATGGGCTGCCGTCTATGGGGTCACACAGAGTCAGACACGACTGAAGCAACTTAGGAGTAGCAGTATGTAATGTAAATTTGATATTTAAATTGTTAGACAATCATGCTGTGAGTATAAAAAGTAATAGAAGCCGCATGCCTGCTGTCGCTCAGTCGTGTCCGGCTCTTTGTGGCCCCTGGACTGCAGTCCACCAGGCTCCTCTGTCCGGGAGATTTCCCAGGCAGGAATACGAAAGTGGGTTGCCATTTCCTTCCACAGGGCATCTTCCTGATCCAAGTATCATACCTGAGTCTCCTGCATTGCAGGCGGATTCGTCACCAGTGAGCCACCTGGGAAGCCCAATAAAAGCAGCAGGAGCCACAAAGATAAAAAAAAATCAACCAAACACGTGGGTTCAATATTAACATTACTACATTTATATTTATTGTACAACAGTGTATGTAACCTGCATGTCTTTCCTTCTATAAATAGTTATAATATTTTAGAAATGAAATTTTAGCACACGACAGTATTTAACTGTGACATGCATTTGAAACTCTATTCAGGCTTCACTCCTCCTGAACAACCCCGCCCCCAGGCCCCTAAAAAAGGAAGTCTCTAGTTTTGACGAGATCAACAGGATCTCTGCAGTCAAAGTGAAAGGCAAAGCCACTTAGCGCCTTGTAACTGCTACTGAATCCCTGACTCGGGGCTCTCCCAGTTGGTCCCTTGATTCCGCTGAAGAAATGTCGTATCAGATCAACAGTGATGTCCGTCAAAAAGAGAGAGAAAGCCCCCCGCCTCCCCTGCAAACTAGGGGCGTTAGTCCGCGGGCCGTGAAGGGCGGAGGCGTCATGGTGCGTCCGAAAGGATAAGGGGAGATAAAGTGTATCAAAGGAGCCTTGACACATGGGATGCCTGTCTCCCCGAGAGCATCTCTGGCCTGACTGACAGAGGATTAATCCACAGCGGGCGGTGAACAATGGCCGAAGTGGGTCTGGGGCCCAACACCTGGATGGGAGGTGGGCTGCGGGCCGCACGCCCCCGGCCCCACGGCCTCCCAGCCTCGGGCGCCGCTGGCCACCCTTTCTCGGATAAACATGTTTGAAAACTAGGTCGGGATTTTTTGTTTTGGTTCTGTGCACAGGGGGCCAGGGAAGCAGAAGATGTCAGGGCTTCAACAGTCGCCTGCTGGGAGCTCCTAAAAGAAAGGGTTTCTGGAGACGGCTGAATGCAGGGGCTGGACCTCCTTTCGGACCCGACTCCGACAAACCAAGAGTGAGGAGACGTTTTTGAGATGACGTGGACCACTCTAAGATGGTCCAGGTGGTGCCAAGGAATTATTGTCCCTTTTGTTAATAAAAGTGACAATAGCCTTGCGTGGTTTTTCCCTTGAATAAACTGGGTTTTTTTCTATCTGAATACTAACATATGTAGGGTGAAAGGTCATGAATTCTATGACATGCTTTTTTAAAAATTTTACTTTTAATTAATTTTTTTTGCCTGTGTGGCATGTGGGATCTTAGCTCCTGGACCAGGGGTGGAACTTGCACCCACTGCGTTGGAAATGCAGTCTTAACCACTGGACCTGGCAGGGAAGCCCCTAGGTCGCCCTCCAAGCTTCTATAGGTAGGAATGGGAGCGGGGGAGGAGACGAGCCTAGCTGAGCAAGTGCAACAAAATCTTAATAATTATGAAATCTGGCTTGTCACCTATAGTCTGTAGCCTGGAGCATTCACTGTGCTTGTTCTACTCATTGGGTAGACTTTGAACAATTTTATCCAAATTAATAATGGTGATGATGGTGATAATCTTTTTAAGATGTTCTAAAGGATGGTCATGATCGTGTGAACATTTACCATGTCTTGTGGCACTTGGGCCTGTTAAGCTCTCTGAATCACTGACACATTCTCAACTGGGTTAGTGAAGTCAAGAAAACCTTCTGAAAGTGATGAGCTGATGATGACAAGCAAACGTGGAGGAAACTAAAATAGTCTCCTGAGTTGCACTGCCTCTTAGCAGCAAGACCTGCTCCCTCTTGCTGGGCACCGGCTCCACACGCATCTTATTTCACCCTCACATGGCTCAGAGAGGTTAAGTAACTTTCCCGAGCTCATCCAGCCAACGAGGGGTAGATCCAGAGGTCAAACTCAAGGCAGTCAAGTTCTAATTCTGTGCCCTGGCTCATACTTACTTTCTGACAAGAGAGAGCGGGAAAGCGGAGAAGGGAAGGAGGAGAGTCACAAGGCTTGCTGCCCTGTCCTTCTTTGAAATCATAATTATTATTAAAGAGTAATTATTTAGCTTCAAACGACCCAGTTAGCTTTTTTTCTCAAAACTTCCTCAGTGCAATCTTGCTTATAGATCCAGTCTTTATCCAGAATTTTGACATTTTGTTTATTGTGGGTTTTTTTTTAAAGGCACTGAACTTCATATATGTTATTTAATCTTCCACAACCCTGCAAAGTAAGTATTACTCCCACTTCACAAAGGAAGAAACAGTGATACAAAAGATGAGTATTTGCCTAAAGCCTTGTGGCTAGAAAGGGGCAGATCAAAACATTACATTTTTTAAAAAGCATTGCATTAAAATATCACTCACCTTGAGATTGAGTTTTCTGGTATCTTCTTAAATTTTCTGCCTCACCTTAGTACCAGACCCTTTTGCTGGGTAGCAAATGACATCTTTTAAAGGTCTTTATAAGGAAAGAAATTAAATACCTAGTTTGGGGGCTTTGGCCCTCACTACTGTACATTTCTCCTGAACAGAGACCATATCTCATTCATTTTGTGCCCTCAGCTGTTAGCCCAGGAAAAGGTGTAGTGTAAATATCTTGTTAAAGCAAATCTCTGGGTACTGGGATGTTACCTCCTCTTCAGAAGCTCTGGCAAATAATAAATCTAAAAATGACAATGATGGGTGAAAAACAAACAAACAAAAGCCATTGCTCATGCAGCTGTTTCCCACTCATTAGCAAAGGAAAGCTAGCGGGTAAGCACTCAGAGCTCTAGAAAACACTGTTCCTAAATAAGTCTTAGAAGCAGGGAAGGAACCTCGTGTAGACATCTTGCCTAGAAAGTGTCAGCTGTTGTAACTGAAGGTAGGAAAATGCTAGCTNTTAGCAAAGGAAAGCTAGCGGGTAAGCACTCAGAGCTCTAGAAAACACTGTTCCTAAATAAGTCTTAGAAGCAGGGAAGGAACCTCGTGTAGACATCTTGCCTAGAAAGTGTCAGCTGTTGTAACTGAAGGTAGGAAAATGCTAGCTGAAACCATGAAAGAAAAGCACATGATTAATAATAATTTTTATAAGACTGACAGTTTGCCCTTGTAGAAATTAGAGAAATTCCATTGGGGGAGCTGGCACGAAATTTCTTTCAACTTTGGGTCAAAAAGACTCTAACAACAATAATTATAATTTACTGCATGATTAATAAGACAGTGAGCTAAACACGTTGTGTGACTTAACGCAAGTAATCCTGTGAAGTGAGAATCACTCACATTTCATAAATGCAAACATTTGCTTAAATTTTTGCTTAAAAGACTCCAAGTTAGAATTGGGCAGAGCAGAGATTTGAACCAAAATACCGCAGTGCCCGGCCTAACCATTTAAGCCAGGAAAAGAAAAATCAGTTATTTAATTTTTTAAACATGTCCCAAATTCCTGATTATTTGCCTGGAGCTCATGCCCTTTTGTTGGCCAGTTCTGAGCCTTAAGCTATTAGCAGTAGAATCTTTCAGCCAGATCCAAACTTTAACTTTCAGTATTCAAAAGGACGAAACCTTTTTCACTAATTGTGTGTTTGTTCCTCCCGCAAGAAAGTTAAACCTTATCCTACTGACCCTAAACCTAACTGTCAATTAAAAAAAAAAAAAGAAGTCAGTTGCCTGGACAGGTGATTGTAACTTGTGGTCAATGAAAGCCATCCTAGCAATGGCATGGGGCGATGGGGTGGGGTGGTTAGGGATAGTTTCTGAGAAGACCTTCCTTAGATCAGTATCAAAACTGAGTAAGGGACACCTATTGGACACCCCTTAACAGAACAGAGACAACAAGGGAAAAAAAAAAAAACAGCTGAAAAGGACAATTCATTTCCCAGTAAATTGCAGAAACAAATGTCATAATCTCTCCCGCCCAATTAGGTTATGCACATACTGGGGCTTCTCGGGAACTCAGCTGGTAAAGAACCCGCCTGCAATGCAGGAGACCTGGATTCTATCCCTGGGTCGGAAAGATGCCCTGGAGGAGGGCATGGCAACCCACTCCAGTATTCTTGCCTGGAGAATCCCACGGACAGAGGAGCCTGGCGGGCTACGGTCCACGGGGTCGCAAAGAGTCAGACACGGCTGAAGCAACAGAGCACTCACACGTGTGTGCATCCACAAAATCCCAGACTTTAGTACAGACGTTGGCTCATAATCATGAGAAACAGGTTAAGGAGCCAAAACGTATTTAAACGAGTGGAAGTAAAAATAGCTGTGTGGCCTGCAGCCTCCAGTTGCTTATTGAAGAAGTCACGCTGGACTGTTTGGCTCTTTCACTACCGCCTGCTCCAGCCATTCGTAATTTTAAATCTGCTGAATGCGATTTGGTTAGAATATGGAGGTGGCTCTATTTTTCATATTGGCTTGCAGAAGTTTTGTCTCCACTCTGCACCAGGAGTTGCGAACACAATGGCATGCGTGAATCTTGTGTATCAGTAAAGAGAGCCCCTTGAACTCCGCCTCGGGGAACAAAGGGTTTCCAAGATGCATCTGAGTAGCAGATGTTGAGTTATCTGAAGGGTCAGAATGCCAATTAGATATTGAACATGGCAGGAGGAGGGTGGAGTTTCCAAAACAAATGAACGATGAATAGGAGCGGTCTCCGAGTTTAGGCTCAGGTCCTGCTGTTCTTTTGTACAATGATTTGTGGCAAATTTGTTTTGTCACTGAGGCATAGTCCCCCCGGGTCTTAAAGTGATTTTTGTAATCACAAAAAGGAATTTTTTTTTTCCTTTAAATGTCCTTTTCCTAATCAAAACTGGATATCAATTTATTACTTTAAAAAATACATTTGAACAGCTGTGTTTTATCTTCGTCAGAGATGTACAAAAATGTGATCCTGCGTGAAAAACTAGAAGGCGGACATAGAAGGGAGGGAATAATTCGATTAAAAAATTTTTTGGATAGAAATCTGATAGAAATTAGGATTTTAAAGATTAAAAACATCATTTGGTCCAGCAATTTGCAGATTTTATTGTTTTTCCATTTTATTGGATAAGGATATCATTTTCAATCGAAGACACTCACAATGAGAAAAATGTGGGAAACCTAAGATACAAAATGCTTCCATAGTTAATCATGTATTTCTATCGGTGTTGCCATCATAAATCATTCTTAGAGAAACAAGACCAAGTAGCGGAAGAACCGCAGTGGCTTCTGTTTAAGTAATTTCATTTGATTCCTGAAATACTTCTGGCTATTGTTTTTTTGAAACCACCCACATGTAGTAAAATTATATCGCCAAGCGGACCCACCCTGCTGTCTCCTCTGACTTCTGGCAAGTACTGGACCGTGGAATACCAAAGGCAAACCAGCAAAAAAGGAAATTGGGATTGCATTGATTTAGATCAGCCAAGGCTGTGACCAAATTATTTAGTTCTCTTTTGACCTTTGGAGGTCAGATTTGACTATTTATGCTATCTGCTAATGCTTTACTATTTTTCATTGCTCTGCCTGTTAACAATTCTGACCTACAGCCTTTCAGCCTGCGGGGTGGTTATATTAAACAATCACTAATTACTTCTTGAAACATATGCTCCCGTTTTAAAATGTCATTGAAATAAAAGCCCAACCAGAAGCCCTATGTTCATTTCATGAACGAAAGCAAAATGTAAGCACTGAATATTTCTGGGAAGTCAAACATTGCCAAATCTGAGGAATAATGGGAAAATAACCTATCTTCCTTTCATTATTAACTTGGAAATTGTTTAAAGACTACTTTTTAAAAATAAATATCAAAGACAGCAAATATTCTCCTTCAATCACATTGTCAAATATGCCAGCATTCCTGCAGAAAATGTACTTTTATCTTTGCTAAAGGTCTTAAGTGTAAAAATATTATGTCATTTTTCTTCTCTTCCTTCATCCGCTATGTGCCAGACACCATGTTAAGGTCTTGGGATATATGAGAAGAAGTCAGAATTCTCTGAAAATTGGCCCTTTTCTTATCTGACTTGAAAATGCTTCATTCCTTAGAGAACAAACAAAAGAAACATATGTGTACATTTTCAAATTTTACCATGGAAAAAAGTTATGGCTTGGGAAACCTGGTTTATTTTCCAGAATTCCTCTCTGATTTTATTTAAGATGAAAGAAAAGGTTTTCACTGTCCAAAAAAAAAAAGATAAGTAATTAATTCTAAGTCTAAACAGGCAGAGACAACACATGAAAATAATAATTCAACTAAAATTGTCGTCATTATTTTTGTTATTCAGCTCTCCCGAGAAGCTGAAATTCCACGCAGGAATTTCGAGGCTTCTGGTTGAGATGGCAATGTGTATCCACGTGCACTTGCCTTCAGAACTCAAGAGATACGTCATGAAGGAAAAATCTAGCAAACTTTCCTCTTGATGACGCTGTTCCATGAAAACGAATGAAATATGGCAGGAAAGGGGTATCCCGTCCACTTCCTGATTTCCTGTGCTTTACATTCTTACACATAAACCTCTAATTCATTTCAGAACACAAAGGTCACCACAAAAAAANTATTGTTTTTCCATTTTATTGGATAAGGATATCATTTTCAATCGAAGACACTCACAATGAGAAAAATGTGGGAAACCTAAGATACAAAATGCTTCCATAGTTAATCATGTATTTCTATCGGTGTTGCCATCATAAATCATTCTTAGAGAAACAAGACCAAGTAGCGGAAGAACCGCAGTGGCTTCTGTTTAAGTAATTTCATTTGATTCCTGAAATACTTCTGGCTATTGTTTTTTTGAAACCACCCACATGTAGTAAAATTATATCGCCAAGCGGACCCACCCTGCTGTCTCCTCTGACTTCTGGCAAGTACTGGACCGTGGAATACCAAAGGCAAACCAGCAAAAAAGGAAATTGGGATTGCATTGATTTAGATCAGCCAAGGCTGTGACCAAATTATTTAGTTCTCTTTTGACCTTTGGAGGTCAGATTTGACTATTTATGCTATCTGCTAATGCTTTACTATTTTTCATTGCTCTGCCTGTTAACAATTCTGACCTACAGCCTTTCAGCCTGCGGGGTGGTTATATTAAACAATCACTAATTACTTCTTGAAACATATGCTCCCGTTTTAAAATGTCATTGAAATAAAAGCCCAACCAGAAGCCCTATGTTCATTTCATGAACGAAAGCAAAATGTAAGCACTGAATATTTCTGGGAAGTCAAACATTGCCAAATCTGAGGAATAATGGGAAAATAACCTATCTTCCTTTCATTATTAACTTGGAAATTGTTTAAAGACTACTTTTTAAAAATAAATATCAAAGACAGCAAATATTCTCCTTCAATCACATTGTCAAATATGCCAGCATTCCTGCAGAAAATGTACTTTTATCTTTGCTAAAGGTCTTAAGTGTAAAAATATTATGTCATTTTTCTTCTCTTCCTTCATCCGCTATGTGCCAGACACCATGTTAAGGTCTTGGGATATATGAGAAGAAGTCAGAATTCTCTGAAAATTGGCCCTTTTCTTATCTGACTTGAAAATGCTTCATTCCTTAGAGAACAAACAAAAGAAACATATGTGTACATTTTCAAATTTTACCATGGAAAAAAGTTATGGCTTGGGAAACCTGGTTTATTTTCCAGAATTCCTCTCTGATTTTATTTAAGATGAAAGAAAAGGTTTTCACTGTCCAAAAAAAAAAAGATAAGTAATTAATTCTAAGTCTAAACAGGCAGAGACAACACATGAAAATAATAATTCAACTAAAATTGTCGTCATTATTTTTGTTATTCAGCTCTCCCGAGAAGCTGAAATTCCACGCAGGAATTTCGAGGCTTCTGGTTGAGATGGCAATGTGTATCCACGTGCACTTGCCTTCAGAACTCAAGAGATACGTCATGAAGGAAAAATCTAGCAAACTTTCCTCTTGATGACGCTGTTCCATGAAAACGAATGAAATATGGCAGGAAAGGGGTATCCCGTCCACTTCCTGATTTCCTGTGCTTTACATTCTTACACATAAACCTCTAATTCATTTCAGAACACAAAGGTCACCACAAAAAAATCTGAGGCTAAATATACCCTTTTGTCCAGCAGGAGGATAACAGCGATTTTTGTTTCCTTTTTACCAAAATGTAGCCATAGCCAGTTGTTTCCCATGTCTGACAACCCACATCAGGAGTATCTTTACAGATCTGGAAAAAATTGCATTAAACACTCTTTTAAAAACTTTATCTGGAATAATGTTAGATTGACAGAGAAGTTACAAAGTTGATAAAAAGAGTGCCTGTCACCCTGCTTCCTCTGTTGGTAACATCTTACACACCCATAATGCATTTGTCAAACCTAAGAAATTAACAATACTGGTAACTAGACTGTGTGGGTTTCACCAGTTTTCCCACTGATCCTTGTTGGTGACTCAGTCAGAAAGTCACATTGCATTGAGGTGTTTATCAACTTGTAGATTCAAATATTTTTTGTGGTTTACTTCTTAAAAATAATTTATTTGGAAATTAATTAAATTTAAAAGACATTTTAGGAGTAAAAAGAGTCTGGATTTGTTTTAATCGGTCACATCAGGCAAAAGAGCTCATGTTTCATAGACATTTATTATTAAACAGGATATGTGTTTTCTCAATTGAGAAATCCTCTTACCCTAGTAATAAAATATATTGTTACCAAATATTAAAAACAGAAGAGATACTCTGAAAAGTTAAAATCACAAGGTACCATTTCTCACCAGTCACATTTGCAACAACTGAAAACATTAAAACACTTCCCCTGTAGCCCAGGTGGTAAAGAATTTGCCTACAATGCAGGAGACCCAGGTTCAATTCCTGGGTCGGGAAGATCCCGTGAAGAAAGAAATGGCAACCCACCCCAGTTCTTGCCTGGAGAATCCCAGGGACAGAGGAGCCTGGCAGGCCACAGTCCATGGGGTCCCAAGAGTTGGACACGACTTAGCGACTAAACCACCGCCAGAAAGACTAATAATGCTTTCAGGTGGGTTTTTTAGCCTCTGTGCATCTGTTTCCCTCCGTGTAAAATGGGACGATTATTGTTCCGCCGTGGAGAAGCAGGATAGCAGAGTAGCGTAGAGTGTGGACCCTGGGACTGGACTTTCTGGATTTGTCTGGGCTGTCCCGCTTTCTGATTGTCTGATCCCGGAGAAACTTCCTGAGTCTGAGGCCTCAGTTTCTCATCCCTAAAACTATTATAACAATAGTATCTACGCAAGAGAGTTGCTACAGGATCAAAATGAGATATTTTGTAAAACACTTAAAACTGGGGGTAGCATACAAATCCTATATAAATACTATTATTTGGAAGGGTTTTTCTAAGGATTAACTCAGCACATGTAAAAGCCTTAGAACATTGTGTCAAATTAATTTGAGTTCTAATTATCCAGTGTTGATGAAGAGGGCATTCTGCCTTGGAGTTCAAATTTATAGCAACTCTGATCAAAAGTTTACCTTTGACCACACAATTCCACTTCTGGGAATCTAGTCTATAGAAATGCCTACCCAAGTGCAAGCTGATATATGAATAAGATGCTCATGGCATGCTTCACTCATCTATACCCCCACGCACACAACACAATCAGAAAATGGAGACACCCGAAGTTTCCATCACCTTGGGAAAAGCGAGATGACCTATTCTCCAGCCACTGAGGAGAACAAGATACAGCTTTATTTGCATGTGCAGACTTTGAAGGATAAACATGATAAATTCATTGTCCTTTCATCCATTTATTGATTATACTAAGTATTGGGTGACTGCTGTGTGCTAGGCTCTGCTCTGGGCTGGGACATTGTACTCTGCCACCATCTACCCCATATTCTGGGGAGGAACAACCAGTGAACAAATTAACAGGTGAACGTCCAGCCAGATGTCAGAGGTGAGAAGGAAAGCTAACGAAGTCAAGGAGGTGAAGAATGGAGGTGGAAGAGGGCACCGTTTTCGTGGGGAAGGCAAGGACCACCCTCCTACGGAGATGAGCTCTGATCTTAGTGTCTGTTGGGTACAGGCCAACAGATACCTACCTGGAGGAACGTTCCATCGAACAGCAGATGCAGAGGCTTGTGGTCTGGAGTTCTGAGTAAAAGACAGGCAAGAAAAGATATGCATAGAGGTATTCATACCAATGGCTTCTATTTCTGACCAAGGGTGGGGGGAAGAGATAAGTAGATAAGAAGATAGACTGAAAGATGTCATCAGTAGAAAACATGAGAATATGCCAAACTGTTAACAATGTTTACCCCAGGCCATGGGACTGAGGAGAACATCTTTCATTTATAAACTTTTCATTATAAACATCTTTTCTTTTATGAATGTCTTTTGTTTTTCCAATGAGCACAATTATTATCCAGTTGTTATTTGTAATGTAGAAGACGTGCAAAGTAAGTTTCAAGAATTCTAGAAGAATAATGGTCTTATCTTTTCTTGAAAGAGTATAGAATGGGGTTTCGTAGCCATACCATTGACATTTGTGTGTGTGAGCTCACTCACTCAGTCGTATCCGACTCTTTGGGACCCCATGGACTTAGCCTGCCAGGTTCCTTCTGTCATAGAATTTTCCAGAGAATAATACTGGAGTGGGTAGCCATTCCCTTCTCTAGGGGATCTTCCCAACTCAGGGATTGAACTCGTGTCTCTAGAGCCTCCTGCACTGGCAGGGGGGTTTTTACCACTCCGCCTTCCCAATGGTGGGAAGCCCCACCATTGACATTTGGGGCTGAGTAATTCAAGGCAGGAACCTGCCTGGTGCCTGGTAGGAGGGTAACAGCATGCCTGGCTTCTACCTTCTAGAATCCTGTAGCACTCCTCAAGCTGTGACAACTGAAAATGCCTGCAAATTTTGCCAAGTGTCCCCTGGAGGTAGAAATACCCACGGACCCCCCACCACCTTGGAGACCTATTGTCCTGGGGAGATCTTGGGTTCTGGAGGCAATCTGCTGAGCTTCCAATCTCAGCACTGCCACCTGCAAGCTGCAGAACCTGCTATGTCTCCCCTCTGTGCCTCAGTGTCCTCATCTGTGAAATGGACGTAATCAGGTTGGGCTTTCCATGTAAAAGGAAGGAACCAGTTCATATAATGAGCTTACGACAGGGCGTGACACATGAAAACATGGGATAAATGTTATTACGGATGTCTCCGGTGCCCCCCTGCCGTCCGAAACTCCTTCAACAAGACAGAGCAGAGCCTTCTTCATCTCCCTGGCCCAGCAGCCGTTTTCATCCTGAGTCTGGCACTGTCCCAGTGTGAGAAAACTCAGACTGGAGCAAGGGCAGGAAGAGAGTGGCTCAGACGCAGTGTTCCGTTTGGGGAATCACCGTTGTTAAATGCTTCCTGCGTCTTCTGCTTTAAAGGGGAAAGTGAGATTTATTTTAACTGAAAGTGGGTTGTGTAGCTGCACCTGTGGTTTTTCTTCCCAGAGGTGCTTCCAAGCCTGCCTTCTGTCTTTACCAAGAGGTCGTTGACCAAGAAATCATGTTGTCCACCCTTCCTCCTGCCCCTACCCGGATACACACACACTCACTCAGACACACACGCAACAGCTTATTTTCCCCAAGGCAAACTGCGTTCCCCTAGGAGCCCGACTCATCCCCTGTCTCCATCTGGTCCACATTTTACTTTGGTAGAAATCAGAAACCAGCTTTGCTCACGTTTTGGACTGCCCTTTATTTCTTTAGATTTTTCTTTTCTGTATCCGCGAGTTTTTGTTTGTTTTTCAAACTTTCAACTGTTCTCCATACTTTCCTTAATTAAAAAATAAATTTAAGTATATTTTTACAGATGTTTATATATGTTATTTTTAAATTATTTATTTGGCTGGGCCAGGTCTTAGTTACAGTACACAGAATCTTCAATCTTTGTTGCTACACGTGGGGTTTTTTTTTAGTTGCAGCATACAAATGCATAGTTGTGGCATATGGGATCCAGTTCCCTGACCAGGGATTGAACCCAGACCTTCTGCATTGGGAGCACGGAGTCTTAGCCACTGAACTACCACGGAAGTGAAGCAAAGTCACTCAGTCATGTCCGACTCTTTGTGACGCCATGGACTACACACAGTCCATGGAACTCTCCAGGCCAGAATACCGGAGTGGGTAGCCTATCCCTTCTCCAGGGGATCTTCCCAACCCAGGAATCAAACTGGGGTCTCCTGCATTTCAGGCAGGTTCTTTACCAATTAAGCAATCAGGGAAGCCCCTGTTTATATATATTTTAGATTTCACTTGTATTTATATATCACATATGCATACTTATATATGTTATTTATAAACAGATGTATTTATAGTAAATACTATTTTAGGTAATAATGTTATTATTAAATAATGATTTATAATATATAACATTATACATTCTCTACTACATATAGATTGCATATTCTATATTATATGTGTGTGTGGATATGCATATTTTTTAAGTTAAGCATGTATATAGAGCAGTGGTTCTCAACCAGGGCAGTTTTTGTCCTCTCCACCCCCAGAGACGTTTGTCCACATCTGGGGACGTTTCTGATGGTGATGACTAGGGTCCTGCTACTGGAATCTAGTGGGAAAAAGACCAATTATTCTGCTAAATATTCTCAACACAGCCTCCACCACAAAGAAGTATCTGATCCCAAATGTCAATACTCTGGAGACTGAGAAATCCTGGTTTAAACAGATGAAAAGCATGCAACCATCAAACTAATACCTAACATTTGCGGAGTGCTGAGAGTTTTACAAACATCATCTCCTTTTTCAATCCTTTTAACAACCCTTCCATCCCTGCCATCTTGTAGATTAGGACACTAGGGCAGACTGAGTTCGCATCTTGCTTGCCTAAGGGCACACAGTTAGTGAACGGCAGAGCCAAGATTTGAATCCAGGAGCCAGGGTCTTACCTAGTGTGTTATGTGACCTTGAAAAGTTGCCTTGAGGATACTGTTGGACAAAAGGCAAATTAATAAGCATGGTCCATTTCTAGAAAAGAAAAAAATTACTATGTGCATTACAGAAAAATCAAACTGGAAGAGAATGCATTATACTTTGGCTGATAGTTCTCTCGAGCAGTATTAGCTCTAGGGAGGTATTCTCTCTCTCTCTCTCTCTCTCTCTCTCACACACACACACACACACACACACACACATTTGGTCTCCTGTGGTAGCCTCTAGTTGCAAACTGCACATTTCCTATATGTCACTAAGTCATATCCAATTCATTGTGACTATTTTACAGTCCATGGAATTCTTCAGGCCAGAATACTGGAATGGGTACCCTCTCCCTTCTCCAGGGGGATGTTCCCAACGCAGGGATTGAACCCAGGTCTCCTGCATTGCAGGTGGATTCTTTACCAGCTGAGCCGCAAGGGAAGCCCTCCCCAGCATCATAGAAGTCACTAGATCCTATGATTTTATATTGCCTTGTGAGCTTCCTTGATTGATGTCTTCCACCCTCACTGCAGCATCACTCTCTTGAGAGCACCTTCAGTGTCTGTTTTTCCCCTCTGTTAAATCCCAGGATTTGCCAGATGGCTGGTTGAGGTGAGATTATGGGAAGCTCTTCCTTCGTACGTGATAGAACCTCGTAATGTTTGAAGTTATTTACTTCAAATGTCTTCTTTTAGAGAAGAAAAAATATTGCTTATGTTTTTAAACAAAAATATGGTCCATCTATGCAATGGAATATGGCACAACAATTACTAATAGTAAAGTTGCAGATAAAGATTTAATGAATGGGATTCATTTGTTGCATTTGAAGAGGGAGAGGACTAGAAAAGTGATATTGACTGAATGTGTGTAGTTGTGTGTGTGGCTGATGTATGTATGGTTGTGTGTGTGTGTGTAGCAGAGAAAACAAGTTAGGAGACGTGATTTCTTCTGTCAGGGAGGAACTACGGGCGATATTTGCTCTCTTTTCTCTCTTTTTCCTTCTTATTAACCTTTTCCTAGATTTTCTGCAGTGAGCGTGCGATTCATTTGGTAATGCAGCCAGTTCTGTGGCATTGTGTTCCTAAAAAAATCACCGTGCTCTGCAGAATTGCACAATAAGGACATATGGCTGATGGAAAAAAATGGGAGTAGGTACAGCCTTGAAAAACCTCAAAGGTGACAGTAAAGTGTTTAAAGGACAGGAACCTAATTATAAATGTATCATCATTAAATTGTTAAGTATATGAATACTGTAATAAATAATGTTTTACTTTGAAAAAGACCTCACCTCTGCTTGCAGAAGTGGCATTGGAAGGTTGCCCCTGTGAGGTGCAGGGAGATGTGATGTGAAGGGAGAAGAGTTATTTGATTTTTTTGGCTGCACCAGGTCTGGGTCGCTGCACTTGGGATCCTCAGCCTTCATTGTGACATGTGGGATTTTTAGCTGCAACATGCAAGATTTTTAGCTGAGGCATGTAGGATCTAGCTCCCTGACCAGGAATGTAACCCAAGCCGCCTATGTTTTCAAAACAGGGGTTAGAGCAGAACTGACTGTGTGAGGAAGGAAAGTATTTCAAGTCACTGAAGTACAAGAACTTCTGGATTATCCCTTGACTTTTCTGACAGTGATTACTCAGGCTTTACAGGTAAATAGCAGACAGGTTACAAAACTTTCAAAGTGGTAATAACAGCTGTGGGCAGGGCACCCATTCCTCACTTTTTACTTGCATGATCTGATTTAACCCTCCCCCGAACCCTTGAGGTGGGGACCACATAGAAGAGCCTGAGACACAGAGAGGTCAAGTGGTTGCCCAAGGTCACACAGCAGTCAAGGGCCAGGGCTGTGATTCAAACCCAGGTCTTCCCTGACACATGATCGTGGCCTTACCCAGTGTTCTGTATGACATCTGAGATGGACATGATGCTAGTGGCAGCATTTACATAGCAAACTATAGGAGTCCCATCATAAAAGATGAAGAATGATGTCGCTTCCAGAGGCTTGGCTTGAAGGCGACGGATATTGTGCCAGAAATACCACCTGACCTGAGCCCATCGTCGGGACCCTGCAGTCCTGGCCCCAAACTGGGCACAGTCCCGCACACAGACTCTCAAATGTTAGATCAGCAAATCATACTCACACCAAGATTTACAGACCTGAAAAGGCAGGGAGCCCACTTTGCTCTGCAGAGCAGTGCTCTATCCTACAGGACGCACCGGGTCTCTGAATCATCTCAGCGGCATGGTTGGGAGTAGTGCTAAGAGGAGGGGCTCTGCACAAGCCTGGGGTCCAGTCTCAGCTTTACGCCTCGATAGCTGTGCAACCTTGGACAAGTCACTTGACTTCTCTGTTTCCTCACCTATAAAATAAGGGACAATAATACTCTGGTTGTGAGGATGTAACAGGTTAACCTGGATAAAGGACTTAGATCAGTGCCAGCCATAGTGAGTTCTGAGTAACTGTTTTTGCTGTTTAGTCGCTCAGTCGTGTTCAACTCTTCGCGACCCCATGGACTGCAGTCACCAGGCCTCCCTGTCCATCACTATCTCCTAGAGCTTGCTCAAACTAATGTCCATTGAATCGGTGAGGCCATCCAACCATCTTGTCCTGTTAGCGGATGGTTGTTACCACCCATGATGGCCCAATATTGCTCATAAATAAAATTTTCTGATTAGAAATTTCATCTGGTAGAATACCATTGTGTCTCAGCTTTTCTTACATAGGTGCAGAAAATAGGTTTCACCAGTGATCTCCAGTTCAATTCATGCACCCCAGTAGCGATGACATTTTTCGTCGACACCCTGAATGTGGGTGTGTCTATTTATTTATAAATTCTATGTATGTAGAACTCTACCAGTTCAAACACTATAATAGCTCTCATTTCACTCCGAGGAGAAGTCAAAGTACTTCTAACAGTTGTAAGTGCGTGCTCAGTTACTTTGGTCGTTCTGACTCTTTGCGACCCTATAGATGGTAGCCCTTCATACTCCTCTGTCCATGGGATTTTCCAGACAAGAATACTGAAGTGGGTTGCCATGCCCTCCTCCAGGGGATCTCCCTGACCTGGGAATCGAACCCACAACTCCTGCGTCTCCTGCATTGCAGACAGGTACCTTAGCCACTGAGCCACCTGCGAAGCCCAGCAGTTGTAAGAGCCCACCCCAAATGAGTTAGCTCCCTATTATTTCTCTGGTTTCCTGCCCCTTTGCGCACAACACTCAATCCTGCATGCTCCCAACTTTGAATGTTCGCATTGGCTGGTTCCGGTGCCTGGAAGCCTTTTCCTCCCAATTTCTGCAAGACTCACTCCCTCTCCTCCTTCAAGTCTTTGCACAAAGGTCATCTTCTCAAGGAGACCCATCCCTGACCACCTACATAAAATCGTAGCCACTCCCACTGACTTCAGCACGTTATTATTTTCTGCTATAATTATTTTTTAAATATTTATTTTAATTTTCTTATTTATTTGACAGTGCCGGCTCTTGGTTGTAGCTCTTGGGGTCTTTAGTTGCAGCATGTGGGGTCTAGTTTGGTCCCTGGAAAAGAGATGGGATCTTGAGGGTCCAAAGTTTATACCGAGACAATTTTTGTTTCTGTTTTAAACGATTTTAGGCTATATCTTTCTGAATTTAGCCTAAAAATTCATATGCATAAAGAAAAACCACTCATTTATTCATTCGGTTGCTTAACAAATACTGGCTGAGCACAGACTATGTGCTTGGCAGTTTCATGGGTTAAGTTATCCTGGTGAATAAAACACAACTCCTTGCCCTCAGGGAGTTTACATGCTAGCAGGGAGGTTAGCTGTTCTATTATTTATTTATGAATAAATCCCCGTTTATAAATGAATTCTATTTATAAACAAATAGAACAGGGATTGAACTCCAGCCCCCTGCATTGGGAGCGCAGAATGTTAGCCACTGGGCCATCAGGGAAGTCCCTCTTTTCTGCTATAATAATCTGTATCTTTTAATATAGGATGTAATCACTTACGTTTACTATTTTTTATCTTTCTCTCCCTGCTAGGATGTAAGCCCCCTGAGGGCAGGGAGTTATGGTTTACTCACCAGGATAACTCGGCCCATAAAACAGTGCCTAGTGCATAGTATGTGTTCAATCGATATTTGCTGAGTTAAGCAGTTGAATGAATGAATGAATGGTTTTCTTTATGCCTGTGAACCTTTAGGCTAAATCCAGAAAGATAATTTTGTTTTGCCAGAAACTTTTAGGTTGTACCTCAAGATCTTATCTCTCTTTCTTCCACATAATAGAATTTTCAGCTGGGATGAAAATTTTCACCAAGAAAATAAAGAGACTACATTTCCAAGCCTCCTTTCTAAAGTTTGCGTGTCTGTGTCCTTGGTTGCTCAGCTGTGTCCGATTCTTTACGACCCCATGGACCATAGCCCGCCAGACTCCTCTGTCTGTGGAATTTTCCAGGCCAAGAATACAGGAGTGGGTTGCCATTTCCTTCTCCGGGGGATCTTCCGGACCCAGGGATCGAATCTACGTCTCCTGCATTCGCAGGCAGAGTCTTTACCACTGTGCCACCTGGGAAGGCCCCCCTTTCTGGTTCAGCTGAGGTCCTGTGACTGCCTTCTGACCAACAGGATGTGTAAAGGAGCGGCAGGCGCGTGACTTCGCTGCCCTCCGTCCCTGGCCCTCCCTCAGTCTTGCTCTCTGGAACTTGGCTGCTACCATCTTGGGCCTTGAGGTCGGTTGAATCTGCAAAGCAGAAAAGAGAGAGAAGCAGCTTGGGTCCAGTGAGTTCATAGCAGCCCTAGACCACCTACCTAGCTTTCAGTGGAAAGAAAATAAACTTCTATCTTGTTAAAGACACTTATTTTTTTTAGGGCTTTCAGTATCCCTCTAGCTGCAAGGATATAATACACTACTCTTCATTCGGAATAAGAATTAAGTTAGGCTCCTGTTTAACTTCAACGTGCAATTGGCAAGCTTTTCTCAAACACCCCCTCCAGCAGAGCAGCCCCCACTGGTTGCTGTCTGTTACTGAGCCTCCAGCTTCTAACGTTTCTGGAATCTGAGTCATGTATACTCCCTGTTATTACACATAATATGTTGTTATGATTTTAATCAAAGAAACATTTTTTCACTTGACATATTAGTCATGTTGCTTCTGGATGGTCAGAAACAGCCAAGAATGCTAGCTAGAATTGCATCATTTTTGTCTGTTCTTTCCCCTGCAGACCTGGCTTAAAATCAGATCAGCTAGATCAAGGCAGATAGTGGGTCTCGCTTTCATTAGTTTCTGCATTTCATTTTTCAAATGGAATCAGTTTCCAAGACGGAGGAAGGAAATAAATACTGTTTGCTGGGCTTTGCTACTGAAGTAATGTAATTTACATAAGAGCAAAATTACAACCTAGAATCCTAAGTAGCAATTATAATGTTAAAAGAACAAGACAAAATTTTACTCTGAAACCAAGAGAAAAATAAAGAGCGGGAAATGTTGGTAAACTTCACACAAAATTTGAATATGAATTTAATCTCATTTGCCTTGGAGAGGAAAACAAAGCAGGCATTCTTTGGCCCTAAAATTGAACTAGAGGAGAACTCCCACAGACAATGAATTCAATACTAAAAGCCCTAAAGCAAAGACTACATATGGAAGGGACCCCAAAGCCTTTAAGAATGAGGTTGCAAATTAACTTTCTAAGCCTAATGATAGATATGATCCTCCCGTACACAAACGAGAAAGCTGATTAGAAATTCTCATTTTTTTATTAAAGACAATTCTAGTTTTGTTCTCTGGGACACACTCAGTGAGGTTCACAACCCTGTCATTTGTGGTAATGCCCACAAACCACGCTTTAATTGTAGGTAAGTTATTAGTAAGGAAGCAAATTTTGGTTCTGAAGAAGGTGAACCTGCCCTTCACTCAGGATATAGTCATTGAAGCAAGTCTTGGATTGGAGAACCAGTTAAATGCCCATCTTCGTGGAATACGGCTTCCCGGGTAGAGGTAAAGAATCGGCCACTCGATGCAAGAGACGCAGGTTCGATCCCTGAGTCAGGAAGATCTCCTGGAGGAGTAAATGGTAACCCACTCCAGTATTTTTGCCAGGAATATTCCATGGACAGAGGAGCCTAGTGGGCTACAGCCCATGGGGTCACAAAGAGTCAGACACAACTGAGCGACTGAGCATGTGCACACGCATGCACCATGGGATATACTTTGGGAAACTCTGGCAAGGTCAGCTTCCCCAGAGTAAGCAGTGGGCACAGTCTGGTGGTACATGCGCGTGCCATTCAACAATACCGAAGCGCGCACCTTCAATCTGCCTGATGACATTACGGAGAAAGCCTCTGTTTGGTGCTAATAGATCCTTAGCACCTTTCCACACTCACTGATTTCCTGTTTAACAAAGAGACAGCGGGACTTAGGCAATAAGGTTTTAGTAGATGAGTGTGCCTAATTAAAATTTCATTTTTTTAAATTCACTTGCTCCATTACCTTCTATTACAATAACTGATAGTGAGTTTTCCATTCATGTCAGTGATGGATAAAATCTCCTTTTAAAATAGACACAAAGAAGTGAAAAAACGAAGCATGAGTTAGACTATTTTGTATGTATTAAGTATTGAATACACAGATTTGGCAAGAATTGGATGGTGCTGCCAGAATGAGGAATGCTGGGAAACTGGACAGGAGGGCCTTTCTCTCCCTTTGTCTTCTGCATCCTTTTCTTTTATTTACTTGTGTTTTTATTTGGCTGGGTGGGTCTTGGCTGCAGTGGCACGTGGGTTCTCTCATTGTCCAACACCAGCTCCAGAGCATGTAGGCTCAGTAGCCATAGCATGTGGGATCTTAGTTCCCCGACCAGGGATTGAACCCTCGTCCCCTGCCTTCCAAGCTGGATTGTTTACCCTCTGGACCACCAGGGGAGTCCCATCCTTTTCATATCCTTTAGGAGAAAACTCTGCATCATCTGCACATGACATCCTGCCATCTATCTTGAACAACAAAAAAAGGGAAGAGTGGTTTTTCCATTTTAAAATAACTGGAAAAACTATTTTAAGACCCATGAAAGTCATATGAAATGTAATCTTCAGAGTCCATAAATGAACGTTTATGGGCACATAGCCACATCTGTTGTTGATGCATCACAGTGGCTTCCTCAACATCAGGGCAGAATTGAGACACAGACAGTGAAAAATAAGACATCTAGCTATTGGCAAAGCTGGGCTTCGCACACCTGTTGGAGTTCACCCAAGGAGAAGGAAATGACCTGCTTGGGTGTATACGATTATGAGTGTCTTATTTGAAATGGTTTTTTTTTTGTTTGCTTTTGGCCATGCTGAACCCATGTGGAATCATAGTTTCCTGATCAGGGATTGAACCCACACCCCCTGCACTGGGGGCAGAGAGTCTTGACCACTGGCCCACCAGGAAGGTTCCTGAGAGTCTTGTTTTAAGGCCTTGTGCTTTGCAGAATGCTTTTCCCACTTATGAGTCCGTTTATCCACAGCTCCATCCAATGATCGAGGTGAACCGTGTTGGCTGTGCTGCCTGGCTTTCAGGAAGGGAGTGCCCAGCATGAGCCACGCTGGGCTGCTGAGTGAATGAAATGATACATTAAGTATTTTATTTTTGTGCTGTTTATGTCACATATGAATATAGTCTGTGGTCGTAGAAGAAAATGAGAAAAATACAGAAAAGTAAAATGGAAGAAAATCACCTGAAATTCTACCACTCAGCAGTAGCAACTAATATCTTAATACACATGAATTTAAGGGTTTCTTTAAGCTGCAATCTGTGATGACGACGCAGCGCAGAGTCATCAGAAAACGAGTCCTCTGTGAACACCTAGGAACATGGATCTTTTTACCTTGAGCTTCTAGAGTGTGTAAGCTCAACTCAAGATGCCTGTGGAGAAACACAAAAGGACAGATTCTTTTATGGTTTAGTTCAGCTAGATGCTAAGGTCTCTAATCAATGTGCTGATAAACCTACCTGGTTTTAACTTTAACATCACCTGGTTAGTGAAACATATGCTCACATGGAAAGAAAACATTCTGTTCGCCTGCATTAATTAGTCAGACATCCCTCTCCTGACCTGTTTCTTTAGGTTGTACTTCTATTTGCATAATTAAAAGCTTACTTATAAGCTGGGAAAACAGGTCTGATTTAGTTTAGAAATGTGACAACTGGTCACTTAGAAAACATTCCTCTTGCTTTCGATAGGGAGTAATACTTGTCAAACTAGTAACACGAGTTAAATTTTTTTTTTTTTAAATACACAATAAGTAAGTTTAAGTTGATTGTAATTGTGTAAGGGGAAGAAAATGCATTCTTAAAATAACAGAAGGTGGTGGAATGTGAGCATAATTTTAAATTTCTGTTGAAAACTATATTGTCTTCAACAAACTTTGTATGAATAAGATATATAGAATTATCATTTTACAGTAATAAATGACAAGATGTGGGATCAATAATGATAAAGTTTTCTATTCTTTTTACTTAGAAAGCTGACAACATGGTCCATTGCATTTCACTCTCTATGAAACAATTCCGGGTTTTTGTGTATTCATTTATAGTCTTTTTTTCTTAAGTGTATGTGTTTTTCTCAATTAGAATCATGGAATCCTGCAATTATGCTTCTGACTTCTTCTCTTAATGTTTTTTCATAATGGAAAAATACCTTATACTCATTATAGAAAAACCAAAAAAATCAGAAACCTGTAAACTTATAATGAAGAAAATTAACTCGGAGATAATTTATACCAACATTTTAGGGCATATTTCTTTGTAATTATATATGTATGTATAAAAATGTTTTATATATATTATATATATGTTTTGTATATACACACAAATATATTTTTCCATGTTTCTACAAAATGTCTATCATATTGTATCAATTATTATAATCAGTTTTCGATATTGCTACAAAGTCTTAATTCTCATTTGTACAGGCTAGGTGTGACTTTATTGAATAGTAAATGTACCCAAACTCATTTCATTATTGTTCCATTATTGGACTTTGGGCTCTCCTTTGAGGGTAGACTATAAAAATATATATAGCCTTAAGAAAATGTAAAGTGTGTAGAAGTGCTATGCCAAGAAAACTGTACATATTTGTAGGCAAGAACAGCTGACAAATGGGATTAAGCAGAGATAACAGACCTTGAGGATATAAGCTATTTGTTCCTGTTCGCTTTCTATTTAATAAAGTGTTGGGACTTACTTGACAGTCCAGTGGCTGGGACTTGACCTTCAAATGCAGCAGGTGCGGAGGGTGGCCTCACAGGCCTCAAGGCCCAAAACCCAAACCGTGAGCAATGTTGTAACAAATCCAATAGTCTTTACAAACAGTCCACATCAATAATAATAATAATAATAATTAATAAATACACATTAATTCCCTATATCTTCCTCTGAGTCCCTCAGTGGACAAGAGATTTTTCTTTTCACTTCAAATAATGACAAAATTCAGTATAATTTTGAATACTGACTTCAGATCTACTGGACATTTCAAATGATACATGATTGTTTTCATTGTTATTTCTAGTAATAGTTATTGAGTACCTAGCATGGATTTTCTATTTGTCACCTAATCCATAGGTCAGCCAACTTGGTCTATGAAAGGACAGAGAGTCAATATTTTCGGTTTTGCAAGCCATGCAGTCTCTGTGGCAGCTACGCAACCTGCTGAGCGTAAAAGGCGGAGTGTGAAGGGGTAGGCGTGGCTATGAGCCAGGAAGATGGTGCAGACACTGAAATTTGGATTTCTTGTCATTTCCATGTGTTACAAAATATTATTCTCCTTTTGATTTTTTTGTAGTCATTTAAAAATGTAAGAAGCATTCTTAGGTAAGAGCTGTACCAAACGGACACTGGAACATACCTGGCCAATGGGCCAGTTTGTGCAGTCTTGCTCTAACCTAATTATCTCAGTTCAGGCAGTTCAGTTCAGTCGCTCAGTCGTGTCCGACTCTTTGCGACCCCATGAATCACAGCACGCCAGGCCTCCCTGTCCATCACCAACACCCAGAGTTCATTCAGACTCACGTCCATCGAGTCAGTGATGCCATCCAGCCATCTCATCTTCAGTCGTCCCCTTCTCCTCCTGCCCCCAATCCCTCCCAGCATCAGAGTCTTTTCCAATGAGTCAGCTCTTCACATGAGGTGGCCAAAGTACTGGAGTTTCAGCTTTAGCATCATTCCTTCCAAAGAAATCCCAGGGTTGATCTCCTTCAGAATGGACTGGTTGGATCTCCTTGCAGTCCAAGGGACTNATACTGTTCATGGGGTTCTCAAGGCAAGAATACTGAAGTGGTTTGACATTCCCTTCTCCAGTGGACCACGTTCTGTTATTACTGCCATTAAAAAAAAGAAAAAGCTCAGTCATGTCTGACTCTTAGCAACCTCATGGACTGTAGCAGACCAGGTTCTTCTGTCCATGGGATTTTCTAGGCAAGAACACTGGAGTGAGTTGTCATTTCCTTCTCTAGGGGATCTTCCTGACCCAGGGATCGAAACCAGGTTTCCCACATTGCAGGCAGACACTTTACTGTCTGAGCCACCAGGGATGTCCTGCCATTACCTCTATCAAACTTGGCCTCAGGTCAAACTACAGGGAGGGACCACAGCCTCACCCATTAGCAGAAAATTGGATTAAAGATTTACTGAGCATGGCCCTGCCCACCAGAGCAAGACCCAGATTCCCCCAGTTCAGTTCAGTTCAGTCCAGTCACTCAGTTGTGTCTGACTCTTTGCGACCCCATGAATTGCAGCACTCCAGGCCTCCCTGTCCATCACCAANCATTGCCTTTCTTTGGGATTGGAATGAAAACTGACCTTTTCCAGTCCTGTGGCCACCACTGAGTTTTCCAGATTTGCTGGCATATTGCGTGCAGCACCTTCACAGCATCATCTTTTAAGATTTGAAACAGCTCAACTGGAATGCCATCCCCTCCACTAGCTTTATTGGTAGCGATGCTTTCTAAGGCCCACTTGACTTCACATTCTAGGATGTCTTGTTCTAGGTGAGTGATCACACCATCATGGTAATCTGGGTCATGAGGATCTTTATTGTACAGTTCTTCTGTGTATTCTTGCCACCTCTTCTTAATGCAAACCACGTGGTTGCAGAATTGGACACGACTGAGTGCACACACACACACAGTGCTATCATGTATTTCTCTTAATACCACAGGTATATCCCTTATTTTCTCTGTCTGTTCACTTGTCTCTTCTTCCACAAGCTTGTCACTAAATTTTGGCACTATTGTAAGTCCATTGCTTCTATCACCAGTCACATGCACAACTGGGTGTTGTTTTTGCTTTGGCTCCATCCCTTCATTCTTTTTGGAGTTATTTCTCCACTGATCTCCAGTAGCATATTGGGCACCTAATGACCTGGGGAGTTCCTCTTTTGGTATCCTATCATTTTGCCTTTTCATACTGTTCATGGGGTGCTCAAGGCAAGAATACTGAAGTGGCTTGCCATTCNTGGAGTTATTTCTCCACTGATCTCCAGTAGCATATTGGGCACCTAATGACCTGGGGAGTTCCTCTTTTGGTATCCTATCATTTTGCCTTTTCATACTGTTCATGGGGTGCTCAAGGCAAGAATACTGAAGTGGCTTGCCATTCCCTTCTCCAGTGGACCACATTCTGTCAGCCCTCTCCACCATGACCCGCCTGTCTTGGGTTGCCCCACAGGCATGGTTTGGTTTCACTGAGTTAGACAAGGCTGTGGTCCTAATGTGATTAGATTGACTAGTTTTATGTGAGTGTGGTTTCAGTGTGTCTGCCCTCTGATGCCCTCTTGTAACACCTACCATCTTGCTTGGGTTTCTCTTACCTTGGGTGTGGAGTACCTCTTCACGGCTGCTCCAGCAAAGCACAGCCACTGCTCCTTACCTTGGACGAGGGGTATCTCCCTACCGCCACCGTTCCTGACCTTGAAGGTGGGATGGCTCCTCTAGGCCCTCCTGCGCCTGCGCAGCCACGGCTCCTCGCGTTGCTCCTCCCGGCCGCCCGCCCTGGCCTCGGGCGCGGGGTGTCTCCTCCCGGCTGCACTGACCTCGGACGCGGGGTAGGTCCTCTCGGCCGCGCTTAGTGTGCTGGCCCGGCTAACACACATATATGGAATTTAGAAAGATAGTAACGATAACCCTTTTTTCCTTTTCCTTTGTGCTTCATGGAGCTTTACTTTCTCACAAGCTCCCACTGACAGAGGCCTCCACCTGGCGCTTCACAGCAGAGTTCCCAGTGGGAAACCACATGAGTGTCTTCTGGCGCCCTCTAGTGTCAGAGTTATTACTGTCGTCTGCTCTTCTAGCACCAGGTGCAGTCGCTCAGTCGTGTCCCACCCCGCAACCCCATGGACTGTAGCCTACCAGGCTCCGTTGTCCATGGGATCTTCCAGGCAATAGTACTGGAGTGGATTGCCATTTCCTTCTCCAGGGGATCTTCCCAACCCAGGGATCAAACCCGGGCCTCCCACATTGTAGACGGACTAGGTATCCCTGTCCAATACTTTGACCACCTGATGCTGACTCATTTGAAACTGAGCGGACTCATTTGAAAAGACCCTGATCCTGGGAAAGATTGAGGGCAGGAGGAGAAGGGGACGACAGAGGATGAAATGGTCGGATGGCATCACCGACTCAATGGACATGAGTTTGGGTAAACTCCGGGAGCTGGTCATGGGCAGGGAGGCCTGGCGTGCTGCATTCCATAGGGTCACAAAGTTGGACACAACTGAATGGACTTAGCAATCAGTCTACCTACTGCCCATTGCATCCATGTGGTTTTCACCCCCAGTCATGCCTGGACAAGTGGGAACCCAACAAAGGACAGGGCGAGTCCTCTCTGTGGCTACCACGCTGTTCACAGTACCTGGAGCAAGGTAAGCAAAGCAAATCGAATGGATGAGAATAGAAATACAGTGGCAGAATTACACTGTCTTTTAAAAAGAAAATATTGATGACCGAAACAATTGTCAATACAATTAAATAACAAATAAGGTAAAATAGAAAAGCAAATAATTGGTATTTTCATTGCTTGTGAGAAGGTGTTAGCTATTATGCCCTCCCCGCCCCCACGCCCATCCCCACCTGGTGTGCCCACCGCCCATTAGCTATCTATCGTGAATGAGTCTTTAAATTTTGCCCTTTTTGTATAAGAAAGTACCTATGAGACTCCACAGCTTCCCAGGTTTGAGCAAAGCCACTTGACTGCAGGCTCCTTGAAAGCACGAACGAACAATCAGATCCACAGAATTCGCTGAGAACAGCCACTCACAGTAACAGAAAGGTGGATGTCCTTTCTGTCGTCCGCATGAAAATTTCAGCTCACGGAAACGTGGGCGGAAGTGAAGTCTATCCCTGCCTCTGCCTCAAGCGGAAGGTCATAAGCGGTCAGACTGTGGTCCTTCCGGGCAGGCCAACACGAGCTCACCCCGGATGGGGAAGTCAGGCAGCCCTTTCTAGTACAACACACTATCCTGGCACACGTAGGTTTAGTTCTGTTCTCTACCCTCCAGTTCACGTTTGGAATCATCTGCAGCTGAAAAGTAAAAAAAGCAGTTCAAGGCACCATTTTTTAAAAAAACCCATTTGAGTAGATTCTTTTTAAACTACCAGTACCCAATATTTTGGCAAGGGTGTGGGAGGTATCAATTTATAGAGAATGTCTAGAAAATAAAAAGTGCATGCCCTTTGATCCCTTAATTCTATCCTGAAGATTTATCCCAAGGACAAATGTGGAAAGAAGGATGCTACAGATATTTTCATTGTACTTTTATTTATAGTAGCAAAGTTTTGGAAACAACCTATACACTCAAAAGTAGAGTCTGTTGTGGCTAAACACGTGATGATCTTATCCACATGATATTCAACATGCAGTCATTTTAAAAAGTGTATGGAAGAATGTTGCAAAAGATAGAAAATTTTCACAATCTAAAAATAGAGAAAAAACCTACTGTAAAACAGAGTGTACATATTTATGAAGTAGGACAATTTGAACTGTAGGAATCTCCGGTTATTGTTACTATAAGCAATTTGGCTTTCTCTTTGCAGTTTATGGATTTGTACAATTAGCGTGTATGTCCACTGTAGTCTGGAAAATAAACAGTGAAATTGCATATAAAAAAGGAAAAGGAGGAAGTGTCATGTGTCGGATCTAGTCATGAGCTGAATGAAGAGACAGACGCTCCCATTGTTCTGAGATACTCGTGACTGTGTAAGGGAGGCTCCGCAGACGTCCGGGGGCAGCCAAGAGTCCCTGCTGTTTAGGATCCAAGCGGTGAGACGACATGAAGCTCCTTCAGCTTTTGTTTTCATAATAACTCATATGCGTGTCCCGCAGCAGGATTAGACGGGGCGACGCACCTGTGCAGGCTCACACTGAGTCAGGCGGGGAGGAGGCCCGCACCGAGGATACAAAGCGCGCTCGGGGGCGCTGCAGCCTGCGGGGGCTTTCAGGACGGGGAGGCGCCGCGTGACCACACGGTGATCTGCCTTCAAAACTATGTAACGATTGTTATGAATCTTGAGCTTCAACTCTGGCCTCTTTGGTTATAATATCTACGACGTTATCCTGTGGCCAGTGGTGGTCTTTCCCATTTTTAAAGGAGCAATTTTCTTCCTGAGTTCAAACTATTAACTTGGACGTTGCAAAGAAATGCCATTTCTCACCGTCCTTCTTTCATTTACTTATGGCTATTCTGGGTGTCCCTTGATGTTTGAGAGTTTCTCTCTGCAGGGGCTTGTCTTATTCTGGGGCCCGCGGCTCAGTAGCTGCTCCACCGCATGGGGAATCTTCCCGGACCAGGGATCGAACCTGTGTCCCCTGCACTCACAGTACCAGGCAAGTCCCCCGTTTTTCTTCTTGACGAATTAATTCTAGACTAGGCTATTGACCACAATTATATACTTTTAGTCTTTCAGGGGAAATTTTGTCAGGAATAGCAAAATTATTTGTGGATTTTATTGGCCTTTCTTCGAATCTGACTCTGTAAGTTTGCATTCCTGAATTCAAAGCAGAACTCGGAATACTCAATAAAATTGAAAAGTTATTTCTGAGTGTGCTAATAGTTAGAAATACTCTTTTGATAGTTTAAATGAATGGTCCCCAAACTTTCTTATCTAGTTTTTAATCTGTAAATGTATTTGTGTATTTATATACTTTAAAATCATTTGCAAATACGATTGGGTTGGCCCAAAAGTTTGTAACATTATAGAAAATCTAAAAGGAACTTTTGGCCAACCCATATGCTACTGATAGATACTTTAGGGAAAATGCACAGTGATTTCAAAAGGGTAGACTAAAGATAAAATTTTTTAAGAAATTTAAGTTTTATTATTAGTAAATGTCATTAGTTAAAAAAACAAATTTTACTTTTATTAAAATATGTATTAACAAGATCATATAGTCAATTATGCTTTATTTTTGTTGAAAACCTTGTCTAAGCTTTACAACATTGTAATTAGATGCCTGCTTCTAAATGAAATGTATTCCTCTACTTGTTTTGAATGGCTATCACAGTTGTGAAAGTTCTCTCATATAGATGTGTACATTCCAATAGAGGTAATATAACAAAGGCTGATTTTCTAAGGTCTGAAACATATTTCAATCTATCAATTACATAAAGGCTTCTGATAAAGTTGTTCATAGGTTTTTTCCTTCTTGAAGGTTTGACTAGATAGGAATTTTAAGGATCCTTTTGGACTAATTTTTGCCTCTTTTTTTCTTTTCCATACAGCAGCTACAAAGTTTTGGTTTTTTGTTTGTTTTTCTTTATTTAAGACTTTAAAGAAATCCTATTTTCAGAAATACCCATATCTGGACATAGAAAGCAGCTGGTCCTGGGATACTGGTGTTTCATGGAGAATAATTCCCACCAGGGGCAAGCAGGGTCCACTCAGAAGACTTCCGCTCACCGGCATGTCCCAGTGGCTTCTGCACACGGTCACACCTCCATGGTGCCAGCTTCCTCCCGGCTTTCCCCCTGGGCAGTAGTGAGCACACCTCCCCCAGCTGGTGGAGTCTCCTGCTTTGTTGGGGACCCCAATGGAGACCAGCCAGCCGTTGGAAAAGTACCAGTCCAGGGCCCCTGTCTTGGTAGGAGCCCAGACTAATGAAAACCTCAACCCAAGCTGGGATTCGCCACTCACCCTCGGGCGCCCTCTCCACTCCAAAGCGGAGCTTTGCTTCCGACTTGCTCTGGCCGAGGAAAGAGAGTCCTTTGGTTTCCTCAGGGACACCGGGGTGTGTGCGGAGAAGTGACCTGTCCTTGACTCTCTTCCCTTCAGATTTGCGTCTCNCTGAGTGACTGAACTGAACTGGGATGGGCAGAGGCGTGCCAGGGGCACATGGTTGGGTGGAGAGCAAGAACTTGGGCAGCATGATGCTCCCTGTTGGGGGCAGGGCCCACCGTGGGCAGCCAGGACTCGAGGTTGTGCCCACTGCTGAAATCCTGCCTGAGAGTTCCAGACCCAGAGCCTCCCGGGGCCCACCTGTGACACCCAGTGGACAGAGCCATGCAGCCAACCCGTGTCCAGCTGAGATTGTACCTCGATGATCACCCGCCTGAACAGGCAGGCAGCGGGGGTGCCAGTGACAGGCCCCCGGGGAGTCTGAGGGTCACCCACTGATCTGGCCAGGTTCTCCTCTTCCCGCTGGGTAAGGCCTCTAAGAGACCCTGGGGCCCCGGGGGCAGCAGGCTCTGCCACCTCCTTGCCTGCCCCTGCCCAGGGCCGCGTGTCCACCCCAAGGCCGTCTCTGTGACACGTTTGTCCAGGGATGAGAGGAGACAGGGGTTCTGCTTCCAAGGGAGAGAATGGGAATCCGGGGCTCCGGGCATCGAGCTCCGATCTGGCCTGGCTAACAGGAAAGCGGGCAGCCGGTAAACTGCGCCGCCCCTTTGGGGGCGGGGCCGAGGCCCGCCGGGACCGGGGTGGGCTCCCCTGGACCATCGGAGAGGCCGGTCCGGCCGCCCTTGTTGGGTGCTGGGCGGGCGCCAGCGGGGCGGAAGCAGCGTAGAGAAGCGGCCCTGCCGAATGACCAAGCGACTGCTTGGGAACCCTCGCCTTAGCAGGGCAGCAGTGGGCCGGAAGCCGCTCTCTGCAGGCCCCACGCTATTAGCCGCCACTCGATTTTCAGAGACCTTTAAGGACACATTCCTGTGAGATGATGGCGGGCCAAGGAGGGGCAAAAGCAAAGCCTGCTTCCTCTTCCAGCAAATGGAAATCAAAAAGCGCCCAGCCTGTGAGAACACCGCACTGTTACCAGCTTCCCCTGAATGCACCTCGCTCCCTCTCCCTGTCCTCCCTGCCCCTGAAGGGGCTGTAAGTGGACCCTGAACCAGGCACTGGCTTTAAGAAGCAGGACACCCCGGTTTCTCTCTGCAGGCCCCTGGGCGCTTTGTCAGAGAGGGTGACAGAGGCCGTGGCCACGTGAGTCTCCTTAGCCCAGCCGTCAGCCAGTTGGCAGCATACGGGGCCAGAGCTAAGACCCCAAGTTTCTCTGCTGGGGGCCGGCCCATCCCCTCTGGACAGGCCTGCTCACTCAGGATTGGCTGCGTTGGCGGGATCCCCCGACCACACCTCGAAGCTCTTAGGACTCCTGGCAGGAGTAGGGGCTTCTGCTCCTCTGCAGAGAAGCTCGGGCCCTGGCCACTCTGCTCAGCTCTGCTGGGACCACAAAGACTCCAGGACGTGTGAGTCCAGCTCCAGGGTGACACTCAGGACTGCCGCTCTGACCCCGGCGCGGGCTCTGGGCTCTAGGCGGACTGTGCGCGTCTGTGCTAGTGGCCTCGGACCCCCC
>SJYV01035960.1:0-26641 GCA_006410875.1 Neotragus pygmaeus
TCCAACCAGTCTATCCTAAAGGAGATCAGTCCTGGGTGTTCATTGGAAGGACTGATGTTGAAGCTGAAGGTCCAATCCTTTGGCCACCTGATGCAAAGAGCTGACACATTTGAAAAGGCCCTGTTGCTGGGAAAGATTGTGGGCAGGAGGAGAAGGGGAAGACAGAGGATGAGATGGTTGGATGGCATCACCGACTCAATGGAGATGAGTTTGGGTGAACTCCGGGAGTTGCTGATCAATAGGGAGACCTGGCATGCTGCGTTTCATGGGGTCGCTTATTCATTTCCGACTCCTTGCAACTGAACTGGTCCACTGTGAATAACAAAAGACACATTTATTATTGGGGATATTCTAAGAATTTAGAAACCTCCAGGAACTTGAACAAAGACCAGAGAAATTCTTTTATTATACAGTAGAGCTACCAGGTTTTGAAAACTGCCCGAGAATCCCCTCTTCCTTGCCCTTTAATGGAAAGTTCTGGTGTGATAACTGCATTTTATGTCCTAATCTCCAGTGGCCAAATTTGTTTAACTTCCTGCCTTCATGGTAGTAGAAAACAGTTATAGTCCTAAGGTCAAAGACAGTGTGCACTTCAAAAAAATAGTTAACATTCAAGATGGTAGAGGGGTGAGTGGAGAAGGATTCTTAACATTTCTTTCCAATAGGTCAAGGGTCGTGATAAACATATTAATAATTTGAAAAAGAAGTGTCAGAAGGAGTCCGAGCAGAACCGGGAGAAGCAGCAGCGTATTGAGACCTTGGAGCGCTACCTGGCTGACCTGCCCACTCTGGAAGACCATCAGAAACAGAGCCAGCAGGTAGCAGCAATGGCCAAGCATACCTGCCTGGGGCAAGTTGAGGGTGGTGGGGGGGTGCTTTCTCAACCTCTGCTGCATGCAGTGACCTTGTGGCATCCTGAAAGGAAAGTCCCAAAAGAGTCCTGTCCAGACTCACATCACAACTGAATTGCAAAGTTTTTGAAATATACCCCGAAGTCTTCCCTGCTTGTTGACCTAAGCATGGAATCCTGTCTCTCAGCTTAAGGATTCTGAGTTGAAGAGCACAGAGCTGCAGGAGAGAGTGACTGAGCTGGAGAGTTTGCTGGAGGAGACCCAGGCAGCCTGCAGAGAAAAGGAGGTTCAACTGGAAAGCCTGNTTGACCTAAGCATGGAATCCTGTCTCTCAGCTTAAGGATTCTGAGTTGAAGAGCACAGAGCTGCAGGAGAGAGTGACTGAGCTGGAGAGTTTGCTGGAGGAGACCCAGGCAGCCTGCAGAGAAAAGGAGGTTCAACTGGAAAGCCTGAGACGGAGGGAAGCTGACTTCTCCTCCACCCGGCATAGGTAAATATCCCTGCTGCTGCTAAGTCGCTTCAGTCGTGTCCGACTCTGTGTGACCCCATAGACGGCAGCCCAGCAGGCTCCCGCGTCCCTGGGATTCTCCAGGCAAGAACACTGGAGTGGATTGCCATGTCCTTCTCCAGTACATGAAAGTGAAAAGTGCAAATGAAGTTGCTCAGTTGTGTCCGACTCTTCGCGACCCCCTGGACTGCAGCCTACCAGGCTCCTCCACCCATGAGATTTTCCAGGCAGGAGTACTGGAGTGGGTTGTCATTGTCCTCTCCAAATATCCCTGAGGGGTTTAGAAAGAAGCAGAGAGCTAGGTTCTGGTCCTGGCTACCCTACTCACTGCTTGTTTAACTTTGGGCAACTCACTTTACTTCTCTGAGCTTTGTTTTCTTTGGATTGTAAGTAATAGGAAAACTGTTTATAAGCAGGGACTGTGTCTTTGAGATGGAATGTGAGTGGTACAATGGTGCAGTGGGGTTTTCCACTGTTCTTTGAAAAGATCCAACCCAGTGCCTGGCATCGTAATAGTATTGGGCAATAATTCTTGAAAAGGTATGTGTTGAATGAATGGGAGCACTTTATAAACTGGAAAGTGAGTATCTGTATTTGCAGAAGTAGATCCTGGTGCTGATGACTGAGGGTTATCCACATGGTGAATCTTGTGAAGGCTACCAGGAGCATCTGTTACTTCTCCTTAGCCCTAGGGATTGCTCTCAATTGCCATAGCAGGCTCTGAGAACAAAACAAGATGCTATAATGTACTCTCAGGGTGTCTTGGGAACTTCTTCCATATTAATAGCAGTTTCTGAAAAAATGTCGTGGCTGTGTTTCAACAGTCTATTGGACCAAATCCAATTTTTAATGGGATGGATTGGATTTCTCATCCCACATTACGTGAGTCTGAGTGAACTCCGGGAGTTGGTGATGGACAGGGAGGCCTGGCGTGCTGCGATTCATGGGGTCACAAAGAGTCGGACATGACTGAGCGACTGAACTGAACTGAACTCTGTTATTTATCTCAGCATATGGCCGATGATGAAAGTGATTGTGGTTAGGGGACAAAATTGGGTCTGTCCCAGACTGGGTGTGCAAAGAAAAAAGGACTTTTGTAGGGTTTTTTTTGTATTTTCTAAAATTTCTCTATCCTATATGTATGACTTTTGTAATTTAAATACATGTGATGAATGTTTACTTTTAAATATCAAAGAATAAAGAAGCCTTGGGTAGGTAAAGAATTGCTGGCACATGGTATAGATGCTGACTTCTAGGAAGGGAACTAACAGACTGAGCAAGCAGCTTCTGTGTGGCATTCCCTACTTTAAACAGACCTAAGCAATTATCCCCAGCTATGGCTTGGAAGGGCCTACTTGTCTTGCCCAATAAATAGCAGTATCAGGAATCAAAGCCACATCTCTCTGATTTAGAGTTCTTGAAGAGGCTACTGTCTTTCAGCCTGCAAGATAAGCAGTGTGTGGAAGATGCCAGTGGAGAAGGTCCAGCTCAGCAAGGACAAGATCCCCAGGTGGAAATGGAGTCTTGGCAGAAGGAATGTGATTCCCTTCGAAAGGTGACTGAGGGTGTCCAGGCTGTAAGGGGGTAGGCTTAGAGGAAGCAGAAGATTAGGATCTGTTACCCAGAGTTTTTCTTCTCTTTTCCTAGAAGCCATCCCTGCATAATAAATTCACATTTTAGATAGCCATCCTTAGTACTGGCAAGCAAAGTTAGGGAAGGGCATGCCTCTGAATATCCAAACTTAGATGTACCAAAATGGTGCACTGAAGCTTGGTGCACTTCCTTCATGGCTCAGGCCCTCTACAAAACCTCTTGCATTGAGCAGAGTTTTAGCCAGTGAGGTGGCCCTAATTCAGCATAGAAGAAGGATCCCAGGACCTACCAGAGAGACTTGTTTGAAGGTCAGCAAAAAAGACCCAGAAACGATTCAGAGAGTACCTGTGGTCTCACAGGACAGGACACTGGACCTGTTTAGGTTCCCTTCTTAAACAGTGGGACCAAAGCTATAAGTGAAAAACTGTCACAGCCCTGAACAGGACTGGCTTCGTTAAACTGAATTTTCAGTCGTGTCCTTCACCAAAGAACCAGAAGGTACACTGGCTGTATATGAAGTTGATTCTGCTGGCCAACAGTCATCAGGGTGAAGGTGTCTCTCTCCACCTGACTTCCCCATGGTAGTCATAGGTCTTCCACATTGCATTCCTCTTTGTTTAAACCTCTGTGCCTGGAGCACAGGACTGTGAAGCTAAGTAGCCAGGATAGGGAGTCTCGTTTATATTTCTTGTTTTCACTCTGTTCTCACTATTAATTGGCTGTAGCCAGTTGAGATAATAGTCAAACTGCAGATCTTAGTGCAGCCTCTTGCCATCTGGCCCCACTATTAGTATGTGCTTGCAATCGTCCTTGATAACTTTGCCTTTCAGATTGTGGAGAGGCAACAGCAGAAGATTGATCAGTTGCACTCACAAGTACAGGTGAGCTGGAATCCTTGGGACATGATGGGCAGGACTTGATGGAATTTTTAGAATTCAACCAACCCTATTCTTTGCCCTGCAATTTGCTCGGTGTTAAGAGTACCAGCTTAGGGTTTCTCAGGTGGTGCTAGTGGTAAAGAACCTGCCTGCCAGTGCAGGAGATGTAAGAGACACAGGTTTGATCCCTGGGTGAGGAAGATTCCCCTGGAGAAGGGCGTGGCAGCACACTCTAGTCTTCTTGTCTGGAGAATCACATGGACAGAGGAGCCTGGCAGGTGGTCCACAGAATTGCAATGAGTCAGACACAATTGAAGTGATTTAGCATGCATCCAGGGGTACAAGCATGAGACCAAATCAGTGCTTGTGGCCTACAGTCTTGTTGGGAAGGGGTTTCATTCAGCACAGTGCAGTGAGAGCATCCATATTACCCTGGGGGAGCATAAAAGAGTCATTGAAAGTAAGGGGAGATCAAGGAAGGGTTTCTGGAGACTATGAGGCTTGAAGAAGGAGGAGGAGTTAGCCAGGCAATGAGGAAGGTAGCATAGGATGGTATTGAAATTCTGATAGAAGGAACAGCGTGGGTAGGAACACGAAGGCATGTGACAGCAGGGTTTATGTATGGAGCTGCAAGCATTTGCTAGTGTTGAGTAAGGTGGCAGATGGAGAAGTGGGGTATGAGAGGGCTTGGACTGTCCAGTGAAGTTAGCTTTTATTCTTTAGGTAGGTGGTGGGAATCTACTGTAGCGTTTCGTTGGAGTGTGATGTAGTCAGTTTTGCAGCTCAGACTTGAATGTGAAAGAAGATTGGCAGTTGGAGAGAAGCAAGGCTGGAGGGCAGGTTTGTTGCAGAAATTAAAGACAACGCCTGGTTTCTATTTTGGGCCAGAGTGGGAGTGTCCTTAATTGGGTTCTCCAAGAAATTCTAGGTACAGGTTCTCTTTGGATTCTAAAAGAGGTTTTCACACCAAAACACGTGAAATGCACTTCCACCGAGGAACAGCTGAAAGCTCAGTCCTACCATTGCCATCATGTGGGTCTGTTTAGTTCACGTATTTCAAGTCCTCTAAAGAGATAGTCAAGCCTAGTGAATGTTTACATCCATTTATTTTATTACTGTTATTATTTTGGGTCTCACTGTGCAGCTTGCAGGATCTTAATTCTGTGTTGGAGATTGAACATGGGTCCTTGGCAGTGAAAGCAGGATGTCCTAACCACTGGACAGTCAGGGAATTCCCTACATCCATTTAAAATCCCAAGATTTTAGTAGTTTTTAATGGATCTCAAAGTATGTTTCCTGGAACTCTTGACAGCGGTTTTTTTTTTTTGGCTGCGCTAGGTCTTGGTTGCTTTGAGAGGGCCTTCCCTAGTCGGAGCAACTGGTTGCCACTCTTTTGCTGCAGTGCTCAGGCTTCTCATTGCAGTGGCCCCTCTAGTCGCAGAGCACAGGCTCTAGGGTGCGCAGGCTTCAGTAGTCGTGGCACAGGGCCTTGCTCACCTGCCCCTGGACATGTGGGATCTTCCTGGACCAGGGATTGAACCGGTGTCCCCTGCATTGCAAGGTGTATTCTTAACCACTGGACTACCAGGGAAGCCCTCTGCAACATTTTAAATGTATATTTACCCATGATGAGACTTCTAAGACAAATTAAAATGTCAGGTGAATTCGGTGGAATTAGGTGGATTCAAAATGGTCACTTTGGGTCTTTCGTGGTGGTGAGATGTTCTCCTTGGCTATTTAATTTTTTATTAAAACAAAATGGAAAAGCTCAGAAATATTATTTATACTTTATTTGTCCAAATCAGTTTCAAAACCAGAGGGAAATTGGAATGAACAGAATGAGAGGCAAAAGGTAACAAGTCTATACCTCCCTCTCCTGACCCTGACCCTAAACACATACACAGACATACACATAACTAGATGTGTATGTGACAGAGTGCCCTCTGCTGCTGCTGCTATGTCGCTTCAGTTGTGTCCTCCTCCTCATCTCTGTCAAAAGCATTTAGTACACAGTGCTTCCCTGGCGGCTCAGTGGTAAAGAATCCACCTGCCAGTGTGGGAGACGCAGGTTCGATCCCTGGTTTGGGAATATCCCCTGGAGAAGGAAATGGCAACCCACTCCAAAAATCTCATGGACAGAGGCGCCCGGCAGACTGCAGTCCATGGGCTGGCAAAGAGTGGGACATATCTTGGTGACTAAACAACAACAGTTGTCAAGGGCATTTGGCTGTGAGCTCCTCAAAGACAGGGATGTCTGGTATTGTTTCTGTGTCCCTAGTGCCTGTCAGTAGTGAGTACTCAATCAATAATTGAACTCAACTGAAACGACATTCCTTGCCCTTGAGAAAGTTATGGTCTAATAGAGGAATCAAGCGCACAGCCAACAAATGTACTCATAAGCCATGAGTATTAGTAGCAGGGCAAGGTTGGGATTAATTGAATCTGATTTGCAGATGAAGGAAGGTTGAGGTGGGAAGTTTCCCAGGTGACTGGCAGAGCAGAGGGGCATTCTGGGCAAAAGCAAGGAAAAGTGAGCAACAGTATTGGTGCTGGAAGCTTTGGAGATGAAGGCCAGTCAGTCAGTCTGTGTGACTAGAGTGGAGGCGATGTGGAGGGTAAAGAGAGGTAAAGATAGAGAAGTAGGTAAAGGCCAGGCTGACCTGTTAATAGAATGCTCTTTTGAGGAGCCTGACCTCGGTTGGTACGTGGTCAGGGGCTCGAGAAGGGTTTTGATGGGAAGTCACAGATCAGGGTTGTTCTAAAATAATCTCTTAGCAGCAGTGTGTGGGCAGGGTGGGGCTTTACTATTATGTAGTCCAGACCAGAGGCGATGTGGTCTGACCCAGACTTGTTACCTCTGATGTGTTCTTCCACCCGCCTTGTCATGGGATTCAGAGCCTAGAGCAGGAGGTGGCTCAAGAAGAAGGAACAAGCCAGGCCCTGAAAGAGGAGGCTCAAAGGAGGGAGACAGCCCTGCAGCAGCTGCGCACAGCTGTGAAAGAGGTGAGCAGCACCAGCTAGGCCTCTTGGCATTGTCTTTACAAACCTAATTTCTCTGTGTACTCTACCTATTCCTACTCCCACAAGATCCCTCCCCCCCCCCACACACACACACACACATTTTGAGAGGTCTCTTACTAAGCTTTTTTGGAGGAGTAAGAAGGAACATTGCATCATCCTTTATATTAAAGGTCCTAAGCCTATCTTTGGCTGTAATTATCCAGTAATACTTTTTGGATATGGAAAATCATTCTCTCTTATTTTGTCTTCTTGCAGCCACAGGTTTGTGGGGTTGGGGATGAAGGGTTCAAGAAGACTGAAGGTTTGGTGATCCTCCTGGAGTAAACAGAGCTGTCAGCAGGGGGCGGTCAAGGCCACTGGCCAAGTGCCTAGGAAGGAGTCTCCAAGAGCAAAGATGGTCATATGGCCCAGTGTGGGTGAAGGGCTGGGACTAGTGGAGGAACTCTATTCCTTGTCTTTAAAACAGAATAGTGGTAGGAAGGGAAGGATAGTGTGTTAAAGCTGTTGTGGGAAAGGGAGAGAGAGAGACACAGATATACGTGAATGAGCTGGTCTCTGTAGTGAAGCCTGACTCCACTGAGGTGAAAAACTGAAAAGGCAGGGCACTCTTCAGCACTGTGTCCTCCAGGTCAGCATCTTTAGCCCCTAGCCTTCACCTGCCTCGTGGCCACTAGCTGTCACGTTGTCTTTCTTGCCCACTTTATTCCTCTGACACACACTGATCAAGCTGGCTGGTGGCCACTTTTGTCAGGGTGGCAGGGAGAGATTGAAACCAGTGTCTCCTCAGATTTCACAGTTCACGTTAAGCCTTCTCTAATAGCCTGGCTAACAGAGTTGGCTGAGGGACTGGCTTCAGATAGGGTTCCGAGGAGCAGGAGTATCTTCTCTAGTTCCTGAACAGAAACCTGGAGGCTGCTGACTCAGTCTGCTGAGGTGCAGTTTCCTCTCCAGTGCTGCGGTCCAGTGGGCCCAACCTACCTGCAGGAGAAGCAGCCTGATATTGATGGGGAGGGGCAATGCAAAGCCTGTTGGTAGGAGTGGGGAGGGGGCAACATTGCCTTTGTCTCATAGCTTCCCCTCGACACACCATATACGTATATCCACATTCGTGTGCAGTTTCTCTGCTTCTCCCTAGGCCTGAGTTAACACGCTCACCTATCTATCTGCTCAGCTTTCAGTACAGAACCAGGACCTCATTGAGAAGAATCTGACGCTCCAAGAACACCTGCGACAGGCCCAATCAGGGTCCCCATCTTCATCAGACACAGCTCAGCTGGCATTTGAGCTGCACCAGGAATTGGCCAGTTGTCTTCAAGATCTGCAGGCTGTCTGTAGCATTGTGACCCAGAGGGCCCAGGGCCACGACCCCAATCTCTCCCTGCTCCTGGGCATTCACTGTGAGTCCTTAGACCAGTCTGGGACCTAGGAGAGAGTGGCTTTCATTCTCCTCTCACCCCTATCTACCTTTCTCAGTTAGATGTTCAGTAAATCTGTTTTGGAAGCAGGCATCCGTATGGGTACCCGGGTGTAGGAAAAACAAAACTAAGTGGCCCTTAGGCAGCAAGACTTTTAGCCCATTATCCCTAGCTGTTTTGTAAAAAGTGCCATGTTCCAAGACCACAGGCCTTAGGGTACTGCCTGTCCACACTGTCACCTCCACAGGAAAGTGTCTTCTGACTTACTTATTAATATTCTGTCAAAATGTTCTTCTCCTCCCCAGCTGCACAGCACCCAGGGACTCAACTAGATTTTCAGAAGTCAGATGTGATCAGGAGAAAACTGGAAGAGGTTCAGCAGCTACGCCGTGACATCGAGGACTTAAGGACCACCATGTCAGATAGATATGCCCAGGACATGGGAGAAAACTGTGTCACACAATGAGGAATGCTGGGAGTGGACAAGCTGTGTTCCCCCAGGGAGAATCTGGTCTGCTGAGCGCACCGTCCAGCAGGTCCTGCCCTGACAATCTCTTGCCTCCTATCTGCTGCTATTATTCCCAGAGAGAAGGGGTGGGAGGGAGGAGGTGTGAGCCTGCATATAGGGCCAAGGGCCGATGAGAGGATTTTGTTTGTCCTGCCCAACTCTGGCTTTGCCTTGTTGGGTTGCATTTATCCTGTCATTCTGATTCACTCTTTTAGGGTGAGTTACTAATTGCAGGTAAATCATCACATACTATTCCTAGTAACAAGCTGATGTCAAAGGCAAACAAACAGGCTGCTTAACTCCCTTCTGCATCCTTTGGGATGGATCCACATTCATTCCCACTCTGTACCTTGGTCGTGCTGATGCCCAAAGTTCCTTAGAAGGGCCGGGAAAGGCTGAGTACCAGTAACAGTAGCCATTTGAGAATCCTCCAGCCCTCTGTGCCAGCCTTCCTGGGTCCTGAGCTGGCTCTGGACTTTCCTAGGCCCAGGCCCACTCCTCCTTCCTCAGGGCTCTTGTTCTCACTGATGCCTCAGGGTGATCTGCTCATTAGCAAAGTATTTGCTAGGATTGGGGGCCTGGGAATTATACCCAGGGCTCCTTTATCTGTGCTATCATGCCTATTTACAGGAGACCCATTGGAGCTGCCCCGTGCCCTTGGGGCTCTGATCATGTAGTCAGCACAGCCCCTTTGTCCTTTGTTCTCAGGCTGGCCAGGTAGCCCCTTCTTGGGCTTTGAGTGCAGACTCTTCTCTATGGTTCTGGGTTGATACCACAAGGCACTGTCAAGCTGCTCACCCCCTTCCCCCAAGGCTGGGGCCAGTGCCTGGCCTTCTGATTTGTGCCTCTCTTGTGTTTGGGCATGGGGGTCCTTTCCCTTTCCTGCTCTGGGCTCCTTGAGAGTTGAGAGTAGCCAGTACAGGTCAGCTTCAAGGTATAGCGTTTGTGTTTTTAGTTGTTTCTCTGGGGCCTTCGGAGCTCTGCTTTCTGGTGTCTCTTGCCTCTTTGTTGAGAGAGCATCTTGTAGTCCTTTGTGTCTGGTCCTTGGCCAGCTCAAGGTTTCCTCTAGATCTGGAGCCAGGGCTGTGAGGGGGGAAGTCCTGAGCAGTGCAGGAGTCCAGAGCCAGCCACTGGGAGGTGGTTGCTAAGCTTTGGGCTAGCAGGGCAGCATCCTGGACCTCACTCCCAGGCCTGAGACTCCTTAAGTGTTTTTACAAGTTGGTGTTTTATTTATGGAGTAACTTAAGCCTCCATTCAAAGCATCCGCACCCAGCTGTCCCCTCAGCCTCTGGGCTCCTGCCTGCTAAAAGCAGAGCTGCCCGGTTGGTCTCCACCCTGAATTGGGAGCCCAGCCACCATGCTCACGGGTATTTTTCCTCATAAAGTTTATAAGCAGTTATTTATATGAATCCTTGTTATGTCAGCTAGTTTGTATTGCCTATTTTGTTTACAAAATAAAAATTTAACAGACTCTTCAGTTTTCCATTGCCTTCCATTGCCATCATCTCATACTCCACCCCTCATTTTGGCTTGTTGGGGCCAAAGCCTGGGTGTTTAGCCAAGTTCTCCAAATAGCAGCAAAGAGGGAACTTTGGCAGGTCCAGCCTCATGTTTGTATCTCTACCACTTCTGCTCCTCTGTCTGTGGAGACGGATAAGATCTCTTCCCACAGCACTTTCTACTGTGTGATGCTGCCCTGAGTCATCGAGCAAGTTTGTCGGAGTTTCAGTAATCCTGACAAGGAAGTCTGCTGCCTGTGGGTTGCTGCAGGGAAGTGGCTTCCCCAGAGCAAGGCAGGGCACTGTGTTTGCCTCCAGGAGCTAGGCTTGTCTTCCTGGGTTATTCTTGGGGCCCTGGACCAGGGGAGACTTCTGAGGAGTGTCATGTCCCACTCCAGGCAGATAGCTGAGTCTCCAAAGTTGGGCTGGTTACTGCCTCGTATTGTACTCCCTGCATTTTGCTGGGAGTAGGTTTTTGGAGGGTAATCTGCAGCATGAAGTCAGGATGAGGCTAGGGCCACCCCAAGACCAGCTGTGGATTTTTAACAAGGGCCCAGCCAGACTCGGGAACCCCACTTCCAGCCTCTGCCTGCACCGGGTCCAGAGCTAGAAGCCTTTCTCACCTTGGCCCCCATTTGGCTCTTTGAGGGCGTGGCCCTGTCTCCGGCCACCACCCTTGTCCGAACCTGCCTATGAGCGGAGAGGAACTCTGGGGAAAACTCGCAGCGTGGCGTGCCCCGCGGGGTTAGCTATGTGTGGGTGGCCCCCAGGACAATGCTCGACTGGAGCCNTCTTTGAGGGCGTGGCCCTGTCTCCGGCCACCACCCTTGTCCGAACCTGCCTATGAGCGGAGAGGAACTCTGGGGAAAACTCGCAGCGTGGCGTGCCCCGCGGGGTTAGCTATGTGTGGGTGGCCCCCAGGACAATGCTCGACTGGAGCCAGGTTCCCTAGGCGGGGAACTGAGAACAGCCCCGAGCCTTCAAAGCCCGGAGTTGAGCAGCGGCGTCGTGGCACCCGGGGGGCGGGCAACCAGTTGGGTGCAGCAAACCTGGGCGAGGCTGAGGCAGTCTCTGCCAAGCCCCTGCCCCCCGCCCTTTCCGTCAGATCGCTCCCTGGCCTCACACTGTGAGCCCCAGGCCGGGGAGGGCTGAAACCGGCGGCCCTGCGTGGGACGCGGGTCCCCGGCGCGCCCAGTCCCCAAGGGGAAGGGGAGGGCCCCNGACTGGAATAGGTGAATTTAACTCAGATGACCATTATATCTACTACTGCAGGCAGGAATCCCTTAGAAGGAATGGAGTAGCCATCGTGGTCAACAAAAGAGTCCGAAGTGCAGTACTTAGATGCAGTCTCAAAAATGACAGAATGATCTCTGTTCGTTTCTAAGACAAATCAATCAATATCACAGTAATCCAAGTCTACGCCCCAACCACTAATGCCAATAAAGCTGAAGTTCAATAATTCTATGAAGACCTATAAGTCCTTCTAGAACTAACACCAAAAAAAAGATGTCCTCTTCATCATAGGGGACTAGAACACAAAAGTAGGAAGTCAAGAGATATCTGGAGTAATAGGCAAGTTTGGCCTGGGAGTACAAAATGAAGCAGGAAAAGGCTAACAGAGTTCTGCCAGACAATGCACTGGTCAAAGCAAACAGCCTCATCCAACAACACAAGAGACGACTCTACACATAGACAACACCAGATGGTTAATACAGAAATCAAATTGATTATATTCTTTGTAGCTGAAGATGGAGAAGCTCAATACAGTCAAAAAAAAACAAGACCAGGAGTTGACAGTGGTTCAGAGCATGAACTCCTTATTGCAAAATTCAGAATGAAATTGAAGTAAGTAGGGAAAACCCCTAGACCATTCAGGTATGACCTAAATCAAATCCCTTCTGATTATACAGTGCAAGTGACAAATAGATTCAAGGGATTAGATCTGATAGATAAGAGTGCCTGAAGAACTATCAATGGAGGTTTGTAACAGTATACAGAAGGTGGTGATCAAAACCATCCCCAAGAAGAAACACAAAAAGGCAAAATGGTTGTCTAAGGCCTTAAAAATAGCTGAGAAAAGAAGAGAAGTGAAAGGCAAATGAGAAAAGGAAAAATATACCCATCTGAATGCAGAGTTCCAAAGAATAGCCAAAAGAGATAAGAATGCCTTCTTAAGTGATCAATGCAAAGAAATTGAAGAAAGCAACAGAATGGGAAAGACAAGAGAACTCTTCAAGAAAATCAGAGACACCAAGGGAACATTTCTGCAAAGATGGGCTCGATAAAGGACATAAATAGTATGGACCTAATAGAAGCATACGATATTAAGAGGTGGCAAGAATACACAGAACTACACAAAACAGATCTTCATGACCCAGATAACCATGATGGTGTGACCACTCACCTAGAGCCAGACATACTAGACTGTGAAGACAAGTGGGCCTTAGGAAGGAAGCATCACTATAAAAAAAGCTAGTGGAGGTGATGGAATTCCAGTTGAGCTATTTCAAATCCTAAAAGATGATGCTGTGAAAGTGCCACATTCAATATGCCAACAAATTTGGAAAATTCTGCAGTGTCCACAGGACTGGGAAGGTCAGTTTTCATTCCAATCCCAAAGAAAGGCAATGCCAAAGATTGCTCAAACTACTGCACAACTGCACTCATCTCACATGCTAGCAAGGTAATGCTCAAAATTCTCCAAGCNCAACAAATTTGGAAAATTCGGCAGTGTCCACAGGACTGGGAAGGTCAGTTTTCATTCCAATCCCAAAGAAAGGCAATGCCAAAGATTGCTCAAACTACTGCACAACTGCACTCATCTCACATGCTAGCAAGGTAATGCTCAAAATTCTCCAAGCTAGGTTTCAACAGTACATGAACCAAGAACTTCCAGATGTTCAAGGTGATTTTAGAAAAGGCAGAGGAACCAGAGATCAAACTGCCAACATCCACTGGATTATATAAAAAGAAAGAGAATTCGAGAAAAACATGTACTTCTGCTTTACTGACTATGCCAAAGCCACTGACTTTGTGGATCACAACAAACTGTGGAAAATTCTGAAAAGGGTAGGAATACCAGACCATGTTACCTGACTCCTGAGAAATCTCAATGCAGATCAAGAAGCAACAGTTAGAACCAGACATGGAACAACGGACTGATTCCAAACTAGAAAAGAAGTACGTCAAGGCTGAATCTTGTCACCTTATTGAACTTATATGCAGAGTACATCGTGAGAAATGCCAGATGGGATTAATTACAAGCTGGAATCAAGATTGCAGGGAAAAATATCAATAACCGCAGATATGCAGATGACACAACTCTTAAGGCAGAAAACAGAGAACTAAAGAGCCTCTTGATGAAAGTGAAAGAGGAGAGTGAAAAAGCTGACTTAATATTCAAAAGACTAAGATCACAACATCAAGTCCTATCACTTCACGGTAAATAGATGTGGAAACAATGGAAATAGTGAGAGACTTTATTTTCTTTGGCTCCAGAATCACTTCAGATGGTGACTGCAGCCATAGAATTAAAAGATGTTTGCTCCTTCAAAAAAAAGCTATGACCAACCTAGACAGTGTATTAAAAAGCATAGTCATTAACTTTACCGACAAGGGTCCGTCTAGTCCAAACTATGATTTTTCCAGTAGTCACGTGAGAGTTGGACTGTAAAGAAAGCTGAGCACAGAAGAACTGATGCTTTTGAACTGTGGTGCTGGAGAAGACTTGAGAGTCCCTTGGATTGCAAGGAGATCAAACCAGCCAATTCTAAAGGAAATCAGTCCTGAATATTAATTGGAAGGACTGATGGTGAAACTAATGTTCCAATAGTTTGGCTACCAGATGCAAAGAACCAACTCACTGGAAATACCCTGATCCTTGGAAAGATTGAAGGCAGGAGGAAAAGGGGTCAATAGAGGATGAGATGGTTGGACCGCATCATTGGCTCATTAGACATGAGTTTTAGCAAGCTCAGGGAGTTGGTGATGGACGTGGAAACCTGGCGTGCTGCAGACTATGGGGTCGCAAAGAGTTGGACAAGACTGAGCAACTGAACTGAAAAACATTCTTAGGTAATATTTAGTCAGCTCATTTGTCAGGCATGATCTTAAATTAAATACATACATGTTATGTTCCACGGAGAAAAAAGTAACACTGGTGAAATGAATAGGAAGATAGAGGGTCTCAGCAGATATACAATAACTATATTTTTTAAACAAAGAAAGAAACAAATGAAAATTTTACAACTGAAAAACACAATGTCTGAAATAAGATCTTAAAAACAGGATGGAAATGTAAAGGAATGAGTCAGTAAATGTTAAGATACAGTGAGAGAAATGATCTGATTTGAAGATCAGAGAAATAAAAGACTGAAAGGAAATGAAGATTTTCAGGCTCCTATGGACAATATCCAAAGTTCGATTCATGCCCAGAAAAAGGAAAAAGATTGGTATAGAAAATATATTTGAAGAAATAATGTTTAAAAAACCTCCCTAACTTGGTGAAAGGCACAAATTTAAAAATTCACAAAGTTCAGTGTGCATCAAATAGGATTAACTCAAAAGAAAGATCAAAGAAATAAAAACGGAAAAGACATTTCAGTTAAGCAAAACAATGAGAATTTATCACCAAAAGGGCTACTTAAAAGAAATGCTTCAGAAGAGATATGACACAAGAAACAAAACTGAAATTTCATTAACAAACAACAAGAAAATAGCAAATATTTAGGAATATATGAGATTATTTTTTTCTCCTCTCAAGTCCTTTAAAAAATATATAATTATTTAAAGCAAAGGCTATGTTTCACCCCAGACCTAACAGACACATAGATATCAACAAACCTGGAGCACAGAATTAGAGGTAGAGAGAATGATTACTTTATATCAGGCAATGAACTAAATACTCTGGACCATTTCTGCACATTTAAACAGCAAGCCATAGTACATTAAAAAAATTAAAAACCACCTAGATTCAATATTACAACACTGCTTAAAAGGCTTTAAAAACAAATGGCAACGGGATCATACTTATCAATAATTACCTTAAACATAAATGGGTTGAATGCCCCAACCAAAAGGCAAAGACTGGCTGAATGGATACAAAAACAAGATCCCTATATATGCTGCCTACAAGAGACCCACCCCAAAACAACAGACACATATAGACCGAAAGTGAAGGGCTGGAAAAAGATATTCCATGCAAATAGAGACCAAAAAAAAGCAGGAGTGGCAATACTTATATCCGATAAACTAGGCTTTAAAACTAAGGCTGTGAAAAGAGACAAAGAAGGCCACTACATAATGGTTAAAGGATCAATCCAAGAAGAAGATATAACAATTATAAATATATATGCACCCAACATAGGAGCACCTCAATATGTAAGACAAATACTAACAAGCATGAAAGGGGAAATTAACAATAACACAATAATNAAAAAAAAGCAGGAGTGGCCATACTTATATCCGATAAACTAGACTTTAAAACTAAGGCTGTGAAAAGAGACAAAGAAGGCCACTACATAATGATTAAAGGATCAATCCAAGAAGAAGATATAACAATTATAAATATATATGCACCCAACATAGGAGCACCTCAATATGTAAGACAAATACTAACAAGCATGAAAGGGGAAATTAACAATAACACAATAATAGTGGGAGACTTTAATACCCCACTCACACCTATGGACAGATCAACTAAACAAAAAATTAACAAAGAAACGCAAACTTTAAATGATACAATGTTTCTATTAAATTCACGTAGTTCTTTATATTCACTAGCTTTACTTTCATCCCCCGTTAAGTTTTTCTAACTAATTTATTTTTATTGAAGGATAACTGCTTCACATAATTTTGCTGCCATCCTCCATTTTTGATTGTCATCTTTTTTCTAAATCTTCCAAGTAATCTCTTTAAATGTTCACAGCTTCCACTAAATATTAGTTTTTCTCTATCCATGTGTTAGCTAGTTTTTGTTGTTCTTATTCTCAATCCATTGCTTAGTATTTCCTAGAATTTTGTGCCATGTCTTTCTAACTATTTTGTCACCATCACCAACATTATATTCTGCATCTACAATGAACATGAAGCTACAGGTGTGTGGATTCAGAGGTTAGTCAAAGATAAGTTATAACTTTATAACTCCTATTAAGAGAGCATATTGGTTCCAACCTCAGTAAACAAGAGATTAAATGTTTATAGATAATCGCTATAAATGTTTATAGATACAATGGAAAGAAAAAGTAGGAAAAAGAATGACTTTCAATTTTTATGTGACCCTCAGAAAAATTAGACATCTATCAAATGTGTTAATATTCTGGCAATGGGTTCATTTATTGAATGCCCAAATAACTCTAACTCTGAATTTGTTTGATCACTTCCAGAATAAACAGTATGCCCAGGGCAGAGACTTAAATCTCTTCAACAGTTGCCACACCTCCTCCCTCCTCACCCCTCAAAACTTTTGAGCTACTGAGCAGGCAGAGGTGAGTCTTTTTGTCCAGTTTATCACTCAAGAAACTGAGACATTACACTTGTGTTACCAAGCTTCATATCATTAGAGGTTATGGTAACTGCTCATGCAGAGAAGAGTGGAGGAAAAACAAGCACTCAAAGAGAAATTACTTCTGCAGTTGATAAACTATGAATAAAATCGAGTGATGACTAAATATCTGTAGCAGCAAAATAAATAACCGATCCATAAATTGCCCATGCAGTATAAACTAAGATCATATATTTTATAACTTTACAGCTTTTACCACCTTCAAAACATTTGGCATACACATAAGAATAACAGAGTTTTTAAGGTCAACTGCTCTGAGTAAAAATCACATGTTACCAAGCACACTGAAGTATACTTATTTTAAGAGATTGTTTCTTATGGTTGCATAGGATGAAATCCTTCTGAGGTGGGTGCTCATTTTGCTAGTCTCCTGGAATGACTCTTTGCATCACCTAGTCACAGAGCCACAAGATATGAAAGGAGCCTCAAATGGTCTTCCATCGAAGGCCAAAGAGATTGAGGAAGACAACAAAGTACTGCACGAAGGCATGGAAAATATAACTGGCAAGGTGAGCAGCCTCCTGAAGACTTCCTTGCTTTTCTCATGAATGAAAGAGGTGACCTCTGTAATGAGGAATGTGTTCTGAGATTTCTCACTTTGCAAGAACAAAATTCAGGCCTTCTATATTCTAGATTGCTATTACAGGAAGCCAAAGCCTAGTCATTCACAGTGATAGATTCTCCTGTCAATGGATTAGAATTCCACTGTAATTTTTGACAGGTGCAACCTTCCCTGAATTGCACACAATTCCACCAAAAGTGTGCCTCTTCCTGGTCACAGGTGATTTAAATGTTTTCGAGAGTAAGAGAACTACAGAATAATTTCCAAGATAAATGCTTTCTTGAAAGTATATCCCAGGACATTCATTAATGAAATTTCGCTGGTATATTTTCTTTGTTGTCCTCAAACAAAAGAGAGAGAGGGAAACAAGAAGAGAAAAGTCAAAACTAAACTCATATTTAGTTTAGCTCATACTAGTTATGCTTCTAGTTTTTAGATTACTAATAGATATCTGACATGCTGGCTATAAAATACATGTCTAGGGAATTTCTTGTCTCTTCTCCTAATCTTAATTTGATAATTAGATGGAACAAAGAAGAGCAAATACTAATAAAACTGATAATTTATTATCTTTTGGTGCTTAGATTCATTCTGGAGTCAAGAAGAACATGACTACCCTTTGTGGTCAGGACTCCATCGCTGCAGTCAAAAGATGAAGATGCCCACCAAACCACTTTTAATAACCTGCTTTAGTGCCTGTGCATGGATACAATTAAGATTAACACTTACCTCAGGCACCTGAATTGCTGAATCATCTACAACAAGAAGTACTAACCTATATCCCTCACATGAACTTCTGAGATGGTTTTTAATGATCCATCCCATAGCAAATTTCTTTTGAGTTTTGCATCTTTTTCTTGCATGCTTGAGTGCAATAGATCTCATCTTAAAAAAATTAAAAAATAATCTGTAGCAATGTCAAAATCTAAGAAGGTAATTTTTCAATGTTTCTTGTTTTCATTTAAGAGAAAAATCAAAAGAAAATCCATCCTTACCATTGACAGAATGAAGTTCTGATTAAAATTTGTCACAGATAGGAGAAGCTGGCATTACTAAGACCATTAACAGCTTACTTTAGAATCCTAGCAAGTTATTCTGGGTCAACTTATTAGATACTTATTCATTATGTTGGTTATCTTACCAAGAAAACTGAATTCTCAGGATTCTTTATGAAAGTCAGCAATGTACTATCAGCCAAGTTTCACAGTTTTACAACAGACAATAAAAGTGCTTTGCACCTGGGTACCCAAATAGCATGAAATTTACAGAACTGTCTAAAGATTGTTAGGATTCTGCCTTAGTCCTTCTGGGTTGCTATAACAAAATAACAGAATTATAAACAATAGAAATGGATTTTCACAGTGTGGTTAGGCAGGGTGCTTTTTAGTTCCACACTTCTTACTGTATCCTCACATGGGGGGAAGGGTTAGAGAGCTCTGTGAGTCTCTTATACATAAAAACACTTATCTCATTCAGGAGGCTCCATCCTTATAACCCCATCACCTCCCAAAGGCCCCACTTAAGAACACCACTTAAAGTAATTAACCTCCAATTAAAATAAATAAATTTATTTTAAAAAAAACAGATGATGCCAAACAAAGTGCAACAGTGGATTGAAGTACAGCTAGGAGCCATCTGAATGTGAGAGCAAGGAGTTTTTGGATTAATACAACTGCAATGGCTTTATGATGGACTTTTGAAAGGCTGATGAGATATTGACATGCAAATATAGGAAGACAGCATATCTGTTAGGTCATTTAGGATCATCTTATGAAATACGTATCTCCTACATCCTGGACAAGGCAACTGAGATATTAATACATACAGTATTTAAGGTATCAGTAAATAATCAAGTCTGACCAAAACACAAGTGTTCATTTTCTTAACAGACATGTGATACCTCTTGTTATTATGCTCCCAAGATACACTGTGTATATTACTATAATGTTAGAATGGAGAAAATCTTGTAAGGATTGCTTGTGTATTAGGGAGCATCATTTATGTCAGTTTGGAGAGTTTGCACTTATTCTACAAAGCAACAGGAAACCAGGAAATTTTAGTGCAAGAGTACAGTATGTCCAGAATTATAAAAGAGAAAGATTAGCCTGGATTTTGGTCTTGTGGGTAATGGGGTTGGTAGACAAAAACAAGCAGCCCAGTAAACTTGGAATATTATGACACTAAAGGAAAATCAAAAGGGCTCTGCCAAGGAAAAAGAAGCAAAGGTTGTGAGAGATACAGGGAAAGAAATAGGCCTTGACCATACAGCAGGAATGAGGCAGATATGAGTCAAAAATGCATCCAAGAACAGGGGACAAGATGAGTAAATAAATGACAGGAAAGTAAGAGATAAGAGATAAAGAGATAAATTAAGGTTTTGTCCGAAAGCACCTGAACTTTTTTTACTGTATTTCATCAACTTAGTACCAGAAAAATAATTTTAAAAAGTTAAGTTACTGCAGCAAATCATAGAAATAAGCACTCAAGAGCTTCTTCTAGACAGTATCAAATACCAGAACCAAAGCGTCACTACTCAGTGATAACAAGCAGTAAGTCACCTGTCACTTTCAACATTCACATAAGACATACATTGCAAAGCATAGAGGATGAATACAAATAAAAATGTAAACAGTCTATCCCTTTCCAGAGCCAGCCTGACCCAAAACCTAAGCAAAACGTAAGTAACGCTCTCCTTAAACACGTGCCCACTTTCTCCAAGAGCTTCTCATTCCTTTTGCCATAATCCACTCTTGTTTACTGTTGTCCCTCCTGAGTCTTACTCTCAGCAGGTGGTCAGCTAATCACTAATCAAATAAATAATTAAAAAGTGTTCACTTTTAAGATGTTGAAAGACTCTTGAAACTGGAAAGCTTTATAATCCCCTGGCCAAGCAGATGATCTGGTGAGCAGATGTGACTTCTTTGACTACTGGAGCTTTTTATTGCTGCCACATGGCAATCTTGCATATGTGCTAAGTTGCTTCTGTCATGTCTGACACTTTGTGACCCCATGGACTGACTGTAGCCTGCCAGGCTCCTCTGTTCATAGGATTCTCCAGGCAAGAACACTGGAGTGGGTTGCTGTGATCTCCTCCAAGGGATCTTCCTGACCCTTGGATAGAACCCAAAATCTCTTGAGTCTCCTGACTTTGGCAAGTGGGTTCTTTACCACAGGTGCCACCTGTGGCAATCTTATCTACATAGAAAGGAAATGTTTGTTGGACAGATCCAGACTTCCAGGGTAAAGGATGTAGAACCCCATGCAAACTACCTAAACCCAGATCTGCCACTCGATGTTTTCAGTCATCCAATAAGTGCCTTATGTTTTTCCCACTTGTGTCTGGGTTTCTTTCAATTGCAACAGAAACTGTTCTTTGTAATATACATGGAATGGAAAGAATAGTAAATGGCATTTCATTTCATAAGTTATTAGTAGGAAAAATGATAATATTTGATTTAAAAGTTTTTCATAAATTTAAAATCATCATGTATTCTTATTACAACTCCTAACTTAATTGGGTTTAACCTTGATTACTGTTAATTACAAATTTTAACATAGAATAAAAATAAATCCAGTTATATGGTTAGATGTGGTTAGTATGGTAACTCTGAAGAAAAGTTACAATCAGCTAACTGCCAGATGTAAAAAAAAAAAAAAAAAATCTGAAAAGAATGCCATGTATATATCTTCTAAAAGGAGAAAAGTAAGGTTGAACAAAGAATTTAGTGTATGATATAGGGTGGTGTGCTGCGTAGTGTGCTTAGTTACCTCTGACTCTTTGTGGACCCGTGGACCCCGCCAGGCTCATCTATCCATGGGGATTCTTCAGGCAAGAACACTGGAGTGGTTGCTATGCCCTCCTGCAGAGGATCTTCCCAATCCAGGGATGGAATCCAGGTTTCCTGTATTGGAGGAGGATTCTTTTCCAGTTAAGCTAATAATACACTGTGAAGTTATTTAGAAAATTCATCTGAAAGAGTAGAAAAAATAAGATATCGATTGCATTAGTTTCTACAATAGAGATGAACACTCCTGCTTAATTATTTAATTTACTGTGGAGAAATTAGATTTGAGGAAAAGATTAAAATTCGGCCAAATATTTTTCCAATTTCTTCAAAAATAGTTTCTTTTAAGAATCAATTCTCTTTCAATTCCATATCTAAGATCAAGCTCAGGGAAGAGACATATTTTTTATCATTTCTGTCACTAAAAGTTATTCTAATTTGGCTAGACTTCCATTCTTTGTGGTTCAGAAACATTCACAGTAGTGGACAGCAAAGAATGTTTCTTTAAATACTGTCACATGCCAGTACCATTCAAAGAAATGCCCAAGGTGTCACCAACTGAATCCCAGGTGAACTGCTAACTCTTTACCTGGAAAAGCTATGAAATAATAGCTACCAGAAACTACTGCCTAGGACAATAAAAATGAATTCTGAGCAATTTTGAGCTCATCTTTATTGTATTAGGTAGTTTCCATTTACAAGGGGAATAAAACAATTTCTACTGAAAAAGAACAGGATCTATTGACAGTCCACTTTCTAAAGGAGACTCAAAAAAAAAAAAGGTATTTCTGAATGCACAGTACATATAAAAATCTCAACAGCAGTAAGGTAGGAATCTTTATTGTACACCATACTGTGCCAACAATATGACATAAATATTTCCCCCAAAGCCTATTTTTAATGTCCTATGAAAAAAATCATTTTCTTACCCTTTATTTTTATTTTTCTCTACCTAATTGTTCTGCTTACTCAAAGTTTCTATTACCTCATAACTTTGGCAAAGTCCATCATATCTTTCCAGCTGATTTCCTTTAACTTTGGTACCTGCTGCTAAATGACTCATCCCCCAGAATTTCTTAGTTCAAGAGACTCTCACTAACTGAGCTCATCATTTGTCAGACCACATCACAGTTTCCTCATCAGCCTTTGGACTGACTGCTCTTGCGTCCAGTTGTGGATGACTAAGAAGGTGAAAACTGTTTAGAAAGATTTTTGTGAGGCAGCTTATCCTGGAGGCTCAGAGGATAAAGCCTCTGCCTCCAATGCGGGAGACCCAGGTTCAATCCCTGGGTCGGGAAGATCCCCTGGAGAAGGAAACGGTAACCTACTCTAGTACTCATGCCTGGAGAATCCCATGAACGGAGAAGCCTGGTAGGCTACAGTCCACGGGGTCGCAAAGAGTCAGACACAACTGAGCAACTTCACTTTCACCTTCACCTTATCCTGGGAAGGAGTTAAGCTTACTTAAGTTCTCTATGCATCCATGGAGAACAAGGTACTTACATGATATAGATTAGGTCTTGCTAACCAGTAGGGAGAAGGCAACGGCACCCCACTCCAGTACTCTTGCCTGGAAAATCCCACGGATGGAGGAGCCTGCTAGGCTGTAAAGAGTCGAACACGACTGAACGACTTCACTTACACTTTTCAGTTTCATGCATAGGAGAAGGAAATGGCAACCCACTCCAGTGCTCTTGCCTGGAGAATCCCAGGGACAGGGGAGCCTGGTGGGCTGCCGTCTATGGGGTCGCACAGTCAGACACGGCTGAAGCGACTTAGCAGCAGCAGCAGCAACCAGTAGAGCTGGTTAGCAGAGGCTTCTCATGCTGCAGTCCACAGAGTCACAAAGAGTTGGATACGACGAGGCTCCTGAACAACAACCAGTAGCGCAAACTGTCTGCATCCCCCCCGGCACAGCTGCAAAGCTGCCCCCATCTAACCCATCCCATCCATCACATGCTTTGTACGTAGGCCTATATCACGCAAGTAGAACGCTGTGCTGTGTATCAATTTCATCTCCTGCCTCTGAAGGTGGTGTCTAAAGGACCTATCAAAAGTTCTTGATGGTCTTGGAGTCTACTGGATAATTCTTGATTCNCATCCCATCCATCACATGCTTTGTACGTAGGCCTATATCACGCAAGTAGAACGCTGTGCTGTGTATCAATTTCATCTCCTGCCTCTGAAGGTGGTGTCTAAAGGACCTATCAAAAGTTCTTGATGGTCTTGGAGTCTACTGGATAATTCTTGATTCTACCGAACTAAGAATTTATTCTTTTAAATTCTGATAGTGTCATGCACAGATAGAAGCAAAGATATAAAAAAACACCTTGATTATATTCTACACATTTCATGCTCAAGGGCTTCCCTGGTGGCTCAGAGGGTAAAGAATCTGCCCTCAATGCGGGAGACCCAGGTTGCATGTTAGGTCGGGAAGGTCCCCTGGAGAAAGAAATGGCGCCCCACTTCAGTACTCTCACCTAGAAAATGCCAAGGACGGAGGAGGCTGGTAGGATGCAGTTCATGGAGTCGCGAAAAGTCGGACACGACTGAGTGACTTCACTTTCACTTTTTCATTCTCAAATATACCCAAACAAGACCTAGATTTTCCCTAGTCCTTTTATTTACTCTGTGTCTCAATAAAGATGCTAAGTGTAAAAACAAAGGTACCTTTAGTGCATTAAAGACATTTAGTAGTCATCCAATGCCAATATTTTCTCTTTGACTAGTGATCAAGACTATTTTATAGGAAAATGGTAGAGGATATCCACTATAGCTGTTAATAAAAATTCATTGACATGAAATAGATTTGAGAAAAAAAAAATTAAAGCTAGACTCACTCAATCTGTATTGTGAATACATGACATGAGAATACCGTCTCAATGACCTTTTCACTATCTCTGCTAAATTGACTTCAATATGGTTCCTTTCATCTTCATGTAGGAATGAACAAACCACCTCCCATGGTAGCTGAGACTTANCACTTTTTTCATGAACCCGTTTCTCATCTTTCTTAAACTGCTTTTATCTCATCCTGTGTATGATATTATAGATAAAGGGGAAAAAATTCTTTCCCTCCTCTGATCCTGATATAAGGTTAGCTGAGGCTTATCAATGACACATCACTTTATAACTATATGACTGCTGGAGTTATTATAGTTATTTATTATATTGACTAGTCTTTAGTAACCCTTCATGGCAGGCTCCACGTATCACTCAAAATCTTAGCTAGTGCTATATGTGATGGAACAGAGCAAAGACTGAATGCCTTGGTTAGCAGTGATTGGTTGAATATATCCTTCTGTATATTCAGCAGGGGATTATACTAAACTTGGAATCTTACCAGGTATATTACAGTGGGCAGTTGAAATTTTACTCTCCCACATGTTTTAGATATTGGGTGTGAATTCTTCTTCATGCTTAGCATTACTGAACACAGCTGTTCATTCATACAACCATTGCTCTATTGAATGAAATGAATGGACATGTCTTCTGACCTGGATGAATCACGCCCATCTAACTGTGACTACCTTTCTTGTATTTTTATTATATAAAATTGAATGTTGTATCTACATATAGAAAAGAAAAAGAAAGTATTAGTTGCCCAGTTGTATCTGACTCTTTGCAACCCCATTGACTATATATAGCCTGCCAGGCTCCTCTGTCCATGGAATTCTCCATGTAAGAATACTGGAATGGATATAAATTCCCTTCTCCAGGGAATCTTCCCAACTCAGGCATTGACCCTGGGTGTCCTGCATTGCAGGTAGAGTCTTTACCATGTGAGCCAACAGGGAAGTCCATATCTACATATAATTGCTTGTAATTCACATTTTATATACAGTTGCCTTATTCTGAATTCCAAAAAAGAGACCCTACATAAAACAATTACCAATTTCTAAACCCTTAATAATAATTTTTGAAAAGAGTGGTAAAAACACAATTTTTCACGGAAATTAAAGCCAGATGCATTATATGAAAGAAAATATCAAATGTGAGAGCTATGAATGTTCTAGTCAAAGACTAAATATGTGTTAGCTCATGTTTATTAGAAGGAAGCATTGCTAAAAATTCTTTGGGCTAGACGTTTACCTCAACATTACCTAAAAGAAAAATACTAATTATTTTAAGGAAGATGGGGGATATTTGTTAATTTTTTTTTTTGAGTGAATCTGGATTTAGGCTTTAGCCCTACCATATATCCGAAGTTTAAGACTGACCTTTTTTGCAGTTGATAGAATCAGCCTTATTTCTTTCCAATTCACTGTTCAAATCAATGGTTTGTCTATTATCTATTTTAGGAGAATTAGTTTCTATAACTCAAAATTAAAATCTAAATGTGCTTTTCCTTACATGTAAAAATCAATTGTAGTTAAAGCTGGATTTTTGTAAATGCTATCTTTTAAACAAAATAAAAGATGCTTTGATCTCTCCTTAAAAAGAGCTGACAATTTGGCAGCCTCCCTATTTTCCTCCATCTGTAACTCCTTCTTGATAACCAATCCATGAAACAGGGGACACGATTTCTCCAGAACAGTGCAAAGCATCAGCCAACGCAAAGCTGCCCTCTTTGCCTGGATGTACTATTTTTATGTTTTGTTTTTCCCAAGGCTTTTTTCAATGCATTTCTAGACTGTGTAGATGGAAATAAAGGATAAAAAATACAGTGATGAGGTGAAATAGAGAGAGTTAACAATATAAAAATAACTTCTTTTATTATTTGATACATTATATAGAAGATAAATAATTTAAATGTAAAAACATATAACTCCCATTTCTAATTCCTGAGGGTAGACCATGATGACTATTTAGGACATTTGCTGTGAAAATGCTATTAGAGTAACTCATAATTTTCATGGCTTTATTTTTCCATTAAAAAAAAAAGTTACATGATCTCTGTATTTCCCAGCCACCTGTTCTCCTCGCTCAGCCCTGCAGTAAATCTTTCTCTGGTCCAAAAAAAAAAAAAAAAGTTTCATGATCTCCTAGGTTTATTTCACATATTTCTCATTTTGTATATAGCAAAGGTGGTTAATATTAATAACCTAAGAGATTTGGAGATTTGTCACTTATGCATGTACCAGATAGGAGTTAGGAAAATAAAAATCTTGAAATAATTACAATTTCAAAACAGTATGAAGATTCAACACGACCATTTTCCTCTGCCAATAATCTTCTCCAATTTCCATTGCTCCATCATCCAAATTGTTTTCAGCTTAAAACTACGGATGGCAAAGTGTGAGTGCTTCTAGAAATGATAGCATTTTAGACTGTTAACTGTGGTTTATGACGTCTTCTCTTTGGATGCCAGGACCAGGCTTTGTCAGAGAGTACAGACAGCAAAAGCACACCCTATATTTTGGGAGAGGGCAAGCTGACCACACAAACAGACCAGGAACAGTAGGTTCTGGGGAGAGGAAAATTCCACAAGCTCTATGCACTTCCCAGAGCTGGTTCCC
>SJYV01035966.1:0-51250 GCA_006410875.1 Neotragus pygmaeus
TCAGGCTCCATTCCTGATAAAGTCTCTTGGCAAAGTAGGAATAGAAAGGTACTTTCTTGGTCTGATACAGGCATCTATGAAAAACCTACAGGTAAAATCATATTTAATTGGGAAAAATTGAATGACTTTTATTCCATATCTGAATGGCACAAGGATGTATGGTTTTAGCACTTCTATTTACTATTTAACCCACTCCAGTACTCTTGCCTGGAAAATTCCATGGACTGAGAGGCTCCTCAGAGCCTGGTAGGCAAAAGTCCATGGGGTCGCAAAGAGTCGGACACGACTGAGCGACTTCACTTCACTTTAAGATATTATAGTGAAGTCAATGGCAACCCACACCTGTACTCTTGCCTGGAAAATCCCATGGGAAGNGACTGAGAGGCTCCTCAGAGCCTGGTAGGCAAAAGTCCATGGGGTCGCAAAGAGTCGGACACGACTGAGCGACTTCACTTCACTTTAAGATATTATAGTGAAGTCAATGGCAACCCACACCTGTACTCTTGCCTGGAAAATCCCATGGGAAGAGCCTGGTAGGCTGCAGTCCATGGGATCGCGAAGAGTCAGACATGACTGAGCGACTTCACTTTCAATTTTCACTTTCATGCATTGGAGAAGGAAATGGCAACCCACTCCAGTGTTCTTGCCTGGAGAATCCCAGGGACAGGGGAGCCTGGTGGGCTGCTGTCTATGGGTCACACAGAATCAGACACGACTGAAGCAACTTAGCAGCAGCAGCAGCAAAAAGATATTAAAGAATGTATAATAAGATTAAAAAAAGAGAACAAAAAGGTATCAAAAATGGCAAGAAAGTAACATAACTGTCTTTGCAGGTAACATGGCTGTCTATGTAGCAATTGCAATGGAATTAACAACAACAACAAAAATTCAACTGGGTTTAATAATTGGGTTTAACGATATTTCAGGATCCAAAATAAATATATAACTATCAAGTTTATTTCTATATATTAGCAGCAAATAATCAGAATTTTTAAAAGAATATATACTAACTATAATAACATTAAAAACACAAAATACTCTAGAATAAAACTGACCAAAACCTAGAGTGCTGAAACTGAAGAATTAATGAATTGACATATAATGTTCATAAATTGGGAGACTCAATATTAATAAAAAGTCAATTTTCAAATTGATGTATACACTCAACATAATGCCAATCAAAATGTACTTTTTCTTTTGTAGAAACTGATAACTAAAATTCATATGGAAATGCAAAGGACCTAGAGTGGCCAAAATAACTTTAGTGGAACAGAAGGGAGAGTTCAGAAATAGACGAAAATGTATATAGGCATAAACAGACCACTGATTTTTAGAAAGGGTAGCTTGTCGCTTGTAGCTCAGTCGGTAAAGAATCTGCCTGCAGTGCAGGAGACCTGGGTTCGATCTCTGGGTTGGGAAGATCCCCTGGAGAAAGAAATGGCAACCCACTCCAGTATCCTTGCCTGGAAAATCTCATGGACAGAGGAACCTGGTCTATGGGGTCGCAAAGAGTTGGGCACGACTGAGCGACTAACATACACACACACAAATACAATCAGTGGAGGAAAAATGAGTCTTTTTAACAAATATTTTTAAAACAACTGGATATACAAATTAAAAACAAAAACAAAAACCTTCAGTCAATTCCTTGCATCATATTCATAGTATAACTCGAAATGAATCTTTGTCCTGAATGTAGACTCTAAAACATTTCTAGAAAAAAACAGGAAAGATACGTTTGATTCTGGGTTAGGCCACGATTTTTAGTTACAACACTAAAAGCATGGTTCATAAAGGAAAACATTGATAAATTGGATTTCACCATAATTAAAACATTTGTTCTTCAAATGACACTGTTAAGGGGATATAAAGACATACCCACAGACTGGAAGAAAACATTTGCAAAGCATATGTCTAATAAAGAACTTGTCTCTAGAACATATGAAGAAATCTGAAAACTCAATAATCAAAGACGAAAACCCAGTTTTAAAAAATTGGAAAATGATTTGAATAGACATGTCTCTAAAGAAGATATGCAGATGGAAAGTTAGCATATGAAAAGATGCTCAACATCAATAGCCATTAGAGAATGCAGCTTAAAACCATAATAAAATAATAATATGCATCTATTAGACTAGCTAAAATTAAATAGGACTTATGATCCCAAGAATTGGTATGGATGTAGAGGAACTGGCACTCTCACACATTTTTGATGGAAACTTCAAATAATACAATCCCTTTGAAATATCAATAGTTTGGCATTAAAGAAAAAAAAATAGTGAAATAAATACCTACTATATGATCTAGCATTCCACTTCTAGACATTCCCACAATAGAAAATAAAGCATATACCCATACAAAGACTTGTGTGAGAATGTTTAAGACAGTTTTATTTGTAATAATCAAAAACTGGAAATAGTCCAATGTCCAACAACAAATGAATGGATAAATTATACAGTGGTATATCTATATAATGGAGTACCATTCAGAAATAAACACAGAATGAGCTAGGATACATGCTGCATGGATGAGTTTCAAAATAATCATGCTGAATGAAAGGATTCAGACAAAAGAGAATACATGTTGAACAATACATTTATACCTAGTCCTAAGAAATGCAAATTTAAATATAATGACAGAAAGCACAGCAGAGATTTGTCTGGGTGAGGCTGGGGCAGAAAAGGTCTAAAGGAAAGAAATACAAAGGAACATGAGGAAAGTTTTGGAGTGACTGGTATGGGCACCTTCTCAACTATAACAATAGCATCACAGGTATACATATGTTAAAACATCAGATTGTACACTTAGAAAATGTAGAGTTGATTCGATGTCAATTACACCTCGATATAGCTGTTCAAAGGGATTAAAATACTCTTAAATATGACTTGGAAGATGTTAATAGTTATAACTTAAATCTAGAAAATAATTTACTTGAAGCAATCACTTCTTCATAGTAGATCAGCATGACAAATGATGATGACAAAAGAGCATCTCACATTGCCTTTTCCTTCATTACTGTGCCTTCTCTAGTGACTTTTGCTGCCTTTAAAAATTAGGTGAATTATCATGGCTTTATTATTAAGAAATATCTTTAGCTCTGACCATTCTTGACCCTTAACTTGAATAGCATCTGCCTGTATCACTTCTAGGCCGTGGGGAAGCCACTTTTGCTCCCATTGGGGTTTACCACTGCTAGATCCTCTCCAACCTACGTGGCCTTGCTTTGACTCCAGGGAACTTTGTGTCTAACTCTTTCTTCTCAGCCTTGTCTTCCTTCTAGTCTGAGTGTAATAGTATCTCAGATAGCATTGGCTGACAATCTTTCAGCTTTTGCTCCCCCAGTACCCCCCACCACATACTTCCTTTATTAGAAAACAAAACAAAACAAAACAAATCTTTGAGCATCAGAATTGCCTGCGTGGCTTGCTACGGCACAGAATGCTGGGTCTCACTCCCAGAATTCCTGATTCTGTAGATTTAGGAGGGGCTCAGAAATGTGCCTTTCTGACTGATTCCCAGCTAATGGTGGTGTCCTGGCCCAGGGCTACTTTGAGAACAAGTGGTCAGACACCACTGGCTTTGAAGTTTGATAGAGTGGGGCTCAAATCCCAGCTATGTATCTGAGGGTAGTTTATATACTTTAGTCTCAGTTGTCTCCCCTGCAACAAATGAAAGCTGGTGGCGCTCTCAGTGGTTGATTATTATTATCAGGCCAGTCATTGAGGAAACATGAAAAAGGGAACTATATCCCTAAACACATGCCATCAGCAGACATGTCAGTTCATTTCAGCCTCCCAGCGTTCCTTGCTCCCTTCCTCATCCTCCAGGCGCCTGACCTAGGTGTTTTCTCCTTGGTCCAGTATCTTTCTATGGTCTCCCTGTTATCCTGGGCCTACTCTTTCCCACATTTAAACTAATTGGGCCTATGTCCGATGATCTAGTCATCTGATAAAGCTAAGAACATATATGTTAGTTAACTGGTGTCTTTAATACTTGATGTACCAGCTATTCTTTCCTCAAGTTTTTAGTGACATTAATTATGAAAATTTTAAAAAATAAAATTATGAGCAAGAAAATATGTATGGATGTTTTCAGGGACATGTACATTGACAGGCTAGAAGAGGCACTAACTTTGATGGGTTGAACAAGCTCTTGAGCGTATCTCAGATATCTGCAGGAGGGCTGACTGTTTCACTCAGTTTAGCTATTGTACTTACTAGGACTCTTAAAAATGTTTAGCCATCAAACTTCAGGAATTGTGGCCTGAGAGGCTTTCATGTCATCCTCTACACTGCAGCTTTCCTCCTCTGCTGCTTCTCGCTGTCATCTCTCTCCATTCTTAAAGAAATTATCAATTTAATGCAGGAAGGACAAAACAGACATGGAAAATCCCGCATCTTAAACACAGGACATCATTTCCTTTTAGATTCTGCATATAAGGGATGTCATATGACATTTCTCCTTCTGTCAAAGAAATGATACAAATGAACTTATTTACAAAATAGAAACAGACTCTCAGACTTAGAGAACCAACTTATGGTTGCCAATTGGGAGGAAAGGATGGGAGGAACAGTTATGGAGGTTGGGAAGCTCCATCCTGCAGTGTTTAGAAGGGATAACCAACAAGGTCCTATTGTATAGTACAGGAAATTCTGCTCAATATTATGTGGCAGCCTGGATGGGAGGGGAGTTTGGGAGAGAATGGGTACATGTATATCTATGGCTGAGCCACTCTGCTGTGTACCTAAAATTATCACAACATTGTTAATCAGCTATACTCCAATACAAAATAAAAAGTTAAAAAAATTAAATAAAAAAAATAAACATAGGACATCAGCCCCTAGTACTAGCTATCTTACCCCTATTTTAAATTCCCACACAGTAAGTTGGAATGAGGCAGGTTTTTAAGATTTGGATACAACACTGCCAAGTATTTTGTTATTTAATGACATTGGAAACTAACTGAGCTTAGCCATCCAGAAGGCAGGTGTGTTGCTTTATGGACCTTTCTGCAGAATGCATAAAAGTGATGGGTGAAAGGAAGGGAGGACTCAGGCGTGGCTGGTTATCTACCCTAACAAGCAGTCACGTTTATGGCTGCTCTGTACCATCACCTTGTACAAATGAAGCTCGTGTAAGCAAAATGAGTATGCATGCAGGAACTTCCCATTCCCTTTTCCCGATTGAGGGGCAACCAACCATAAATATGTTTCAAAAGAGGTTTAACATTTCTGATNATGGTCTCTCTGTTATCCTGGGCCTACTCTTTCCCACATTTAAACTAATTGGGCCTATGTCCGATGATCTAGTCATCTGATAAAGCTAAGAAAATATATGTTAGTTAACTGGTGTCTTTAATACTTGATGTACCAGCTATTCTTTCCTCAAGTTTTTAGTGACATTAATTATGAAAATTTTAAAAAATAAAGTTATGAGCAAGAAAATATGTATGGATGTTTTCAGGGACATGTACATTGACAGGCTAGAAGAGGCACTAACTTTGATGGGTTGAACAAGCTCTTGAGCGTATCTCAGATATCTGCAGGAGGGCTGACTGTTTCACTCAGTTTAGCTATTGTACTTACTAGGACTCTTAAAAATTTTTAGCCATCAAACTTCAGGAATTGTGGCCTGAGAGGCTTTCATGTCATCCTCTACACTGCAGCTTTCCTCCTCTGCTGCTTCTCGCTGTCATCTCTCTCCATTCTTAAAGAAATTATCAATTTAATGCAGGAAGGACAAAACAGACATGGAAAATCCCGCATCTTAAACACAGGACATCATTTCCTTTTAGATTCTGCATATAAGGGATGTCATATGACATTTCTCCTTCTGTCAAAAAAATGATACAAATGAACTTATTTACAAAATAGAAACAGACTCTCAGACTTAGAGAACCAACTTATGGTTGCCAATTGGGAGGAAAGGATGGGAGGAACAGTTATGGAGGTTGGGAAGCTCCATCCTGCAGTGTTTAGAAGGGATAACCAACAAGGTCCTATTGTATAGTACAGGAAATTCTGCTCAATATTATGTGGCAGCCTGGATGGGAGGGGAGTTTGGGAGAGAATGGGTACATGTATATCTATGGCTGAGCCACTCTGCTGTGTACCTAAAATTATCACAACATTGTTAATCAGCTATACTCCAATACAAAATAAAAAGTTAAAAAAATTAAATAAAAAAAATAAACATAGGACATCAGCCCCTAGTACTAGCTATCTTACCCCTATTTTAAATTCCCACACAGTAAGTTGGAATGAGGCAGGTTTTTAAGATTTGGATACAACACTGCCAAGTATTTTGTTATTTAATGACATTGGAAACTAACTGAGCTTAGCCATCCAGAAGGCAGGTGTGTTGCTTTATGGACCTTTCTGCAGAATGCATAAAAGTGATGGGTGAAAGGAAGGGAGGACTCAGGCGTGGCTGGTTATCTACCCTAACAAGCAGTCACGTTTATGGCTGCTCTGTACCATCACCTTGTACAAATGAAGCTCGTGTAAGCAAAATGAGTATGCATGCAGGAACTTCCCATTCCCTTTTCCCGATTGAGGGGCAACCAACCATAAATATGTTTCAAAAGAGGTTTAACATTTCTGATAGATTGATTTGAAGCAGCTCAGAGCTACATTTAAATATCAGAGGTCTTCCTGCAAGGGCTTTCTACCTCAGCCACAGCCATTCTTGGAGAGATTCCCTATCACTGTATACCAGAAAAGGTATTGATTAGCAAATTCCCTTTGCCTCTGTTTTATGCCATATTTCTAATAATCATCTTTTTTGGTTGCAGTTTGGTTTTTTAATGTTATTTAATGCGAAGAGTTGACTGATTGGAAAAGACTCTGATGTTGGGAGGGATTGGGGACAGGAGGAGAAGGGGATGACAGAGGATGAGGTGGCTGGATGGCATCACTGACTTGATGGACATGAGTTTGAGTAAACTCCAATTGGTGATGGACAGGGAGGCCTGGCGTGCTGCAATTCATGGAGTCGCAAAGAGTCAGACACGATTGAGTGACTGAACTGAATCAACAATTATTAATTGTTTTAAATTACTATAAATTAATATAATTATATAATATATACTACGAATCAATATAATAATTATTGAAATTATTATTTAATCAATAATTACGTATTATTCCCTGCAATCAGTGCTCCCTCTGTCCCAATATCAAGCCCCATTTTCTGAGTCTGTTTGCCAAATGTTGACAAATCACAAATTCAGTCAATGCTAGTGGCTTCCTTAATGGGTAAGCAGTCCAATCCCTATTGTTAGATAAAATATATCATTATAGGTAATACTGGCTAAAGCATTAATGTATGAACATATGAAAAATATGAACATGCAGTCATTTATTACATGCAGTCATCTGTTAAGAAAACAGAAGCTCTAAATATCCACAGCAAGGTTATAAAGCAGTAAAATATCAAGCTTGACTCAGTTTCCCCTGGCAACCAGCCTGTCTCTACCAGATCACCTTGAAATGCCTTCCATCACTATATCTACCACGAATCCCAGTGGACAATGAAAGCAAACTTGATTAGGAAAAACGCCCTCCTTCCCATCGCACAATGCCTCCTAAACTCTCCATTTGAGAGCTCTTCTCTATGAAGTAGAAGACTGATACTTTTCAAAAGAGAAGTTAAAAGAACTCAAAATTTTTTCTTAATTTGGGCTCTTCCAAAAGCACAATACGGGTGTACAATCATTCATCGATTCACAAACATATATTTGCACCTATAACGTGTTGTAGGTAGTGGGAACACAACAGTGAACAAAACAGACAAAAGTCTTTGCATGATCTTTGTACTTCTGTGAGCAGAGGTGATAAGCAATGAAATAAGTAAAACATATACCATTCAGGGGGGCAGTTGGTGTGATGGAGAAGGAGAAAGCAGTGGCCAAGACTGCAAAGTGGTGATCTGGGGTGTTACCGCAGAGCTCATAGCACATATGGAGACCAGAGCCTTGGGCATGAAGGGTGTCCTGGTGATCCTGGGCTCCTGGCGAGGTCTGAGCTAAGCAGAAAGAAATCAGTCCTAAGTGTCTCCAGCTGACAAGGAAGGTGAGGCTGTGACTGCTGGCCAGGAAAGTGTCAGAATGTTTTCAGGAGGACCCAGAGTTCTGGATCCCTTCTTCACCAGTGATATGGGATGTAGAAGCCCAAGAAGTTTGGTCTTATCTGTAAGAAAGGGAATCTGTGCCTCAGAGATGAGTCTGTTAGATGCCCTTGCTTCAGATCTCTGAAACTTCTGTGGGAGTTAAAGTAACTTATACCTTCCTGGAAGCCCTCTAGGCTCATCTTGCCAGGTGCTTTTGAAGACATTCAAATTCAAAGCAGGTCAAAGAATGTTATTTGCATGGCAACTTTGTTTTATTTTTGTCTGACTGCATAAGGTTTACATTAATTAGTGAAGGGAAAAGGGTATGGGGCCAAATATAGCTTGCTCTGTGTCTGAAAAGCCTGAGCTTCTGTATGGCAAAGACTTGAGGTGAAGGAGGGACTTCCTAATGAGTTGACCTCAGAAAGGAGGTTTGGATGAAGGGAAACTCTCCTTTACTCTGNGGTATGGGGCCAAATATAGCTTGCTCTGTGTCTGAAAAGCCTGAGCTTCTGTATGGCAAAGACTTGAGGTGAAGGAGGGACTTCCTAATGAGTTGACCTCAGAAAGGAGGTTTGGATGAAGGGAAACTCTCCCTTACTCTGCGCCTTCATCATCAGCAGTGATCCATTGGTCTCTGGGGGCTTCTGAGAGCTACATGGATGTCTGGGCTATGTGAGGGAGAGCGTGGGAGTCATTATGGACCAGTGGCTCCACACGCCTGACACGATCCCTTGTGTAGTTCCTGCCATGGTCAGTGACCCAAGTTTCCCTTAGAAAAGACTTGGCAGGAATGAATGTCTTGGCTTCCTCATAAGACCTCATTCACTTAATTGCTCCTAGAAGTCAAATCCAACTCCCAGGGAACCTATTAGGGATCCCCATTGCCCCTTTGCCATCATCCACAGTTGAGAGGTGTTTTGTTAGAGATTACTGTATACAATCCTAGAAGTCAACACTGTTCTACAAAAACATGGTTGAAGAGAGTCTCATGAATGAGAGGGAAGGTGGGATTAAGAATAGAATGCATGGGTAGTTCTGGGAGCTATGTTCAGCACTCCGCCAAGCTACTGTTCTTGAACTAGATTACCTTTAAGGTGATCTGAATGTGTAAGAACAAGATATTCAGTACAAGCCTGTGCATCACCCTTCCTCCAGTCCCTCAGATGCCCTGGGGAGTGATATCCTGGACATCAAAGTACTACATGGCGCTCCAAGGAGTGAGCTCTACTTCTTAATGTATGCTTAAGGGTGTGTTTTGTGGGAGGAGCAGACCCAAATGTTTACATGGGGAAAAAATAGTCCCTATGCATTTTCTGTATTTTGGGGAGAAAACACAAAGAAAAATTCTCATTTTTGCATATGTTGTCTTTCTTCCTTTCATTTTCTGAAGGACTGGGTAGCCCTGATAATTAAAGAGATGTTATTAGCAGGAAATGAATGTAGCATTAATTTTCATTGTGTCAACATTGTAAAATAAACTTTTTGAAATCTAATTTGCTGATGAATTAAGAGGGAATCCTGTTGGCTTTAGATAACATAAATATTTCCTTTCATATTTTGGAGTAAGTTTAATGAAAGCAATGGGAAATTATTGTTTGTAGCTCATTAAAATGTCTGTTTATAGTTACTCTGTTTTGACATCTACTCTATACGAATATGATAATTCTGACCTTCAGTTATGGAGTCAATGAAATGCAGACTTTGAAACTGCCCTTCATAGGATGTGCTTTTATCATGAAATAGTTCAGACTCTATAGCCAATGGATATGTGCAAGTGCCAGAAATTTTTTCTTCTTCAATGTGTTTGTTTAATGTCTCTGTTTCACTTGTTACTGTCTACCTAAGAGGAAGTGAGAAAATATCAAATTGAGGTGAAAGACTAATTTTCCCACTTAAAAGGCTGATTTGCAAAATAGCTTCATGAAGATGTAAATGGATAGACTTAAATGAATATTTTAATCCTGCTGCTGCTGCTGCTGCTAAGTCACTTCAGTCGTGTCTGACTCTGTGCGACCCCATAGACGGCAGCCCACCAGGCTCCCCCATCCCTGGGATTCTCTAGGCAAGAACACTGGAGTGGGTTGCCATTTCCTTCTCCAATGCATGAAAGTGAAAAGTCAAAGTGAGGTCGCTCAGTCGTGTCTGATTCTTCGCGACCCCATGGACTGCAGCATACCATGCTCCTCCATCCATGGGATTTTCCAGGCAAGAGTACTGGAGTGGAGTGCCATTGCCTTCTCCAATTTTATTCCTAATAAGTACATAAAATGGGCAATGAAGTTTTCCAAATTCTTTACAAAGAATCTCATAGTTAAAGGAGTTGAAAGTCAAGTGGTGGAATTATTAGTTGGTTCATTAATTATGGAGTAGAAGTTATTTAAAAGAATAACAGTATAATTCTAATAAGAGGTATGTTATTAATTATACAACTAAATATTTTTTGTGTTACCTTTTGAATAATTTTTCTAGTTTCTCTTTTAAATAGTAATTTTAAACCATAGAGATCATAAATGTTTGTTACAGGAAATTTAGGAACTATGGACTAGCAAAGGAAAGAAAGTAAAAATCATTTATTAGCCTACTGTTCAGAGATACACACTATTTTAATTTTTCCTTTTATAAATTCTTTATTTGCATTTATGTTTAGGAAGACCATTCTTGTCCTAAGAGTAAATTGATGTTTAGATTAAAAAATCCCCTTATGATCACATTTTTTAGATTGAGGTCTTTAATCCAAACTGATAGTTATTTTGTATAATGGGTAGTAATGGAATGTAATTTCCCTTTTGTAAAAAAAATTATTAACTTTTATTTTTACAATAATATATTCTTTCATCAGATGCTTGGATGTCACATGAAGAGTATGTTAAATTGTAATGCAAATGTGAATTGCTTTCTGATTTTCTGTTATATTTATCTATTTTTGTTCCACTATCACAGTGTTTAGAATTATTATACCTTTACATATTGTTTTAATATATCTGGTAGATTGAATTTCCCAAGCTCCCTAAATACATTCAAGTACTTAAAATTTTCCAACTTTTGCCAACTTATAAAAGAAAATTACATCACATGGAAAATTTGATAGATTTACACTTATCTTTAGAGAAATAGCATTCTAACAAATTTCAGTTTTCACAAATAGAAATTAGTCATGATTTTTAAATTATATTTAAATTGTCTATTATATTTAAAAATAGTTCTTTGTAAGATTTTGTGACTTTTTAAAACTTTCATATTATATATATATACACATATATATACATATCTCCCCCACAGATTAATATTTAATGTTTTTAAGCCACCTAGTATTTGTTGATTCTAAGTAGATATCATTGTTATACATTACTTTCATAATTTTGAGTCACTTGAAATTAAAGCTTAAAAATGTATTATATGAGATAAACATCATAATGGTAAATGGAAGCTAAATATATTATACATCATTAAAAATGTTTTGTTATTGTTGTGTATACTCACTAAGTTTTTTCCGACTCTGACGTGATCCCGTGGTCTGTAGCCCCCAAGGCTCCTCTGTCCATGGGATTTCCCAGGCAAGAATACTGGAGTGGGTTGCCATTTCCTCCTCCAGGGGTTCTTCCTGACCCAGGAATCGAATCTTCATCTCCTGCAACGCAGGCAGATTCTTTACCACTGTGTCAACTGGGAAGCCCAGAGAGATCTGCACTCTTAAATTTTTTTCTCTACTATCTTACTAAATTTTCTTTATAGCAGTTTTTAGTCTATTTTCTTAGATTTTTCAAGTATATTCTCATATGTAAATGATAGACATTCTGTCTCCTGACTTTTTTCCTCTGACTTCTTTCTTTTCTGATTATTTTAGCTAGTTCAGGCCTACTATCTATTTGAATTTTCAATAATAATGTAGAGCTTTGTCTTGTTCCTGAGCTTATTAAAAATGCCTCTAATGTTTAGGTATTAAGCATGATTCTGTCTTTTAGGGCTAAGGTAAATGTATTTTAATATATGCCCTTAGTCTTATTTTATTAAATGTTTTAGTCATCTTTATATATAAATGGTGGAGAAGGAAATGGCACCCCACTCCAGTACTCTTGTCTGGAAATCCCATGAATGGAGGAGCCTGGTGGGCTATAGTCCATGGGGTCACGAAGAGTCAGACATGACTGAGTGACTTCACTATATATAAATGGGCTTCTCCTGTGGCTCAGTGGTAAAGAATCTGCCTGCAATGCAGGAGATGCAGGAGAAATGGGTTCGATCCCTATCCTTTAATTAATATTCTGATCACTGTATCACTGTTAAAAATTTGGTGTATATTGTTACATAACTTTTCCTATGCTATATACAAAGATAACAAAGGGTTTAAAAAGTAAAAATCTAATTTGTTAGTGATGAGCTTGAATAGTTTTTATATTTTTTGAACATTTATATTTTGCTCGTGAACTGCCTGTTTGTGTACTTCTCTGCTGGGTGTATTCTCAATTTGTAAAGGTTTAATATTTTAAAAAGGCTAACTCTTGTCTCTCCCACATTTACCTTCACACTTTTACTCCGTAAAAGCAATCATTGAATCACTGCTAATATTCTATTGTGTATTCACACTTGGCTCTTTATGTACATACAAATTTAATATCTATTTAAAATTGTGTATCAGTTAAAAATTAAGATGTTTAAATATATCACTTAACATGTATATATTATACATATACTACAACACTATATTATACATAAAAAATGGATAGTCTACTCTTACACTCCTTGTTTATTTTACACAGCAGTGAAAAACTTCAGGCTGCAATATACTTTTATTACTCCACTGAAGTACTATTACGTTTCTCCCACCTTTAAGCTCTTAAAATGCGGTGGAAATTTAGTTCATAAATGTGGGATGAAGTACAAAAAGTAGAACTATTAACTTCAAATTTCATGAACATTTTTGATAGTGCCTTCTTAAAAGTTGTTCCAGCGTTTTCTCAGCTCTTGCTATCTTTGCTGTTTTGAGGTATCATCAGCCTCAAATTATTATCAATACAATAGTGTTATTTCATTGTTTTAATTGCTATCACTCTGATCCCCTGTGAGGTTTGTGTGTTTTCATATATTTACTAGACAGTTGGTTTTCTTCTGTATAAGTTTCTTTATATACCCTTTGCCTGTTTTCTTCCATGTGGAATTGTTTTTTTCTCTTATTTATCTCAAGGACCTCTTTGTTTATTAGGAATATTAACATCATATGTGTTGACACACAGCACCATCTTAGCCCAGCACCTTTAGAAGGCATCGGATGGCTCCAAAGTCCTTTCTCTTATTTGCGTACTGCCCATCCTTTGCTGTCTTCTTTCCATTTACCTTTCAGCCAGTCTATTTCCTTCTTTATTTGTCTCACTACTGAACTGGAAGACAGTAAGGGATATGAAATTAAATATTTGAACAGGGGCTTGTAACAAATTCAGTTTAGTTGAAAAGGATATGAAAACTCCCTATTTAATGTTTATGGAGGGTGTTTCCTGTCTATTTCAGTTTTTCATGAAGTGACTTTTTCTTCCAAATCATGAATATGACTGGCTATTTATCTCAGTGAAAAGTACAGAAAACTCACTGGCATATTGGCAGATGAAATATAAAAAATGCAGTTAGTCATTTGGATGATCTAATGACTAGTGATCTAATGACTAATGAATGGTCAGTTACCAAATATTTGAAATATTTATATGATACTCCAAAATGGAAATATTTTCTTTATGTAGATGCTGTGCTAATCTTTTTTTCATATTATAAAAACAAAAAACATAAAGAATATTAATTCCCATGGAAAGGACTGGAGCTGAAAGATAGCCAAAGTCAGAGTCTTGGTGGAAGAAAAACAGTCTAGAAATGTTATATGTTTCAGGGAAGCATTCGGATTGTAAGTTCATGAAGCTTAGAGGAGGGAGTATAGAGGAAATATAGAGGAGGGAGAAGTAAATGCTTAATAAAATTTTTTAAAACAATAAATTTCTACATCAATCACTGTAATCCTCCCCCCCAAAATTACTTTTCTCTTTCTCCTCCTGTTTTGTGTATGCCCAGCTATTCACATATTTCCTTAACATTTCTATTTTACTCAGACTAAATTGGTAATGCATTTTTGGTGCTAACCTAACTTTAATAAAAATGGGATCTATTTTGTGGATTGGCTATACTCATTGTTAGCCATTGGAAAATCTTGCTTGAGGTAAACACTGAGTGTTAGTCTCTCAGTCATGTCTGATTTTTCACAACCGCATGGGCTGTAGCCTGCCAGATTCCTCTCTCTATAGGATTTTCCAGGCAAGAATACTGGAGTGTGTTGGTGTTCCCTTTTCTAGGGGATCTTCTGACCCAGGGATCAAACCCAGTTTTCCTGCATTGCAGGCATATTCTTTACTGTTTGAGCCACCAGAGAAGACTAATTGAGAGCCAGGAAACGAGACAAGGAAACATGGAGGCCAAGAAATTAAAAATTATTTTTTACATCATTAAAGTTTTAGGAGTATATTACTTTATATTTATTCTTACAAATTACATATTATAAAGACTAAAGAGACTATCATTACTTACCTAGGGATCAGATTACGTTGCATGTACAATATTAAAAATATTTATTTTTAAAGGCAATTGCTACATTTTACTCTTTTCTGGGAAAACTTCATTTACCTACACATATATCACTGTACTTCCTTTTTTTCTTGGTCTTAATCTGAGAATGATGATTTTTATATTAACTGAATATTGTTTATAGTAGATTCTATTGCTTTAAACTTTCATTTATACCTTTAATGTCTCTTGCTCTTATCAAGTTATAATTCAGGAAGGCAGAAAAATCAATCTTAGCATGTAGGAAGAAAGTATTTAGCAGCCAAGATAGTTGGCATTTATGCAAGTTAAATTTTTTTAGCATTTTTGAAGATTTAAGATAATGTAGAAAATGTTACAGGGATGTTTACAAATTAGGATGTACAGCCTAAACCTTCAATCCATAGGGTAGATTTTTATCTTCTTGTTGCTTTTCAATATAAGAAAACAGTACCATACCTTAAAAATAGTTTACATGATGCTGGGCAAGTGAATCTTGTCATTTGGAATAAGATAGTTGTATCATGTGTTGGAAAGTTAAGAAATTGTTCCAGTTATACTGTTTTACAGAACACAGTTATCATGCCTTTGGCTCTTCTACATCTGTGTCATCTGTTTGCATCTACTGGACTAAGAATGAGAGCAAGCAAACTTTGTGGCTCAGTCTATTTGCTCAAAAATACTGGTACCACTGGACCACTGGTACCACTGGTATACTAGAAATCAGATTAATTATATTTTTTGCAGCCAAAGATGGAGAAACTCTAAACAGTCAGCAAAAACAAGACCAGGAGCTGACTGTGGCTCAGATATAAATTCCTTATTGCCAAATTCAGACTTACACTGAAGAAAGTAGGGAAAACCACTAGCCTATACAGGTATGACCTAAATCAAATCCCTTATGATTATACNCTATTTTTAAAGATTGATTAGGAAGCTGATTTTTTCTTCCTTCTGTCCTTGGAGAAAATGAAAAATAACAGGTGCTCTTCTACTTTAGACTAACCATTCATATACTTTATGACAGTTAGGTCTCCCTGGAGCCTTCTCTTCTCCAGGACAAATTATGCAAACTCCTTCAGTCTGTCCTCATAGGTCCTATGTTTCAAGCATTAAATCATCTTATTGTTCTTCCCTGTATCTTTTCCAATTTCTTCAATGTCTTTCTAAAAGTATAAAGTCTTAAAGTTGATACCTTTGCACATGTTAGATCAGGTTGAACTTCAGGAGGATATTTATCTCTATCTTCTAAGTCAGAGTGATGGTCACTATGACATGGGTCAGTTGGATGGGGTGGATAAGAAGAAAAAGAGAACCCAGGTGTGCTGTTTAACATTTGACTCAACAGATTTATATGATGAGAAATAATAAAAATTGTGCCTGAAAAATGTCATAAGGGTTCTTTATAAGTCATATGAGAAGATGCCAAAACACTATGAATAGTATAAAAACAATCAGAAGTGCTTTTTTTTTTTTTGCTAAATAACCTGGGTGATTTTTTTTTTTTTTCGGTTTTACTAATTATAACTCTGCAAGGGAAAAGATTAGTAGGTGAGCTTACATAATACCAGATTCTGAACAAAAGTGTATAACAGAGGAAGATGAGAACTGCTAATCCAAGGAAGAAGGTAAGGACTCAACATTAGAGTTACCTCAGCTTAATTAAGAGCTAGACCTACATTTTCAAGCAGATATTAGTGCACTGACAGAATGTTACATAGTGAAGATTTATGTTTTGATTGATACATGATTGTATATTTTGATCATATACAATCAAAATCATAGCAAGAATGTGATTTTGAGTTTGTTGGTAAGTTGTCCTGGGTTTTAGCACAGCCTTGTTTTCTCTGAGGCATCGCCTTGACTGTGGGTGATTGGCATGCCACAATCATTTCAACCTCTCCATCATATAAGGGCCAGAAGGAACCCATAAACTTATAAACCAAGTTCCCCTCCATGATAGTTACTATGAGCGTACTTTTCCATTGCAATAAAGATCTAGAATAAAAACTCCAAACCTTCTAGTCTTTTTTATTTCTACTTAAGTGCATGAGTAATTGATTTTTGTAATTCATTGATAACTTTAAGTCTTGTCTATGCACAAAGCAAAATACCTGACATTTATGCTACTCTCTATCCGGGGTATGTACTAGGAACTGCCTCATAGCCTCCACAAAAGAGAAATCCAATCACTACAAAGAGATGGCACTGCATTCGTTCCAAAATTTTATAAATCAACAATAAATAATAGGGAGCACAACAAAGTCAGCTTGTAAGAGCTCTAATTCCCCAGATGGAAAACTTCATGATTCACCCATTGCTGGCTTATTTTCACTTTAAGGTGGGATAAAAATATTAATTGACCATGCCCACATTGAAAAATCACACAGGTATATCTCAGAGGGCTTCTGCATTGAATGGTGTGCAGTGGTGGAGTATCTGTATTTTGCTCTAACCCCTCTTTGAAAGCTAATGCAGTACAGTCTTACCATTTTTGCAGACAGGACAACACTGTTCTGGTTCATAGACTGGGTTGACACACTCAGGAACTGCGCAGTCTGCTACAACACAGTGAACTTCATTGCTGGGCTCACAGCGACACCATTCACATGGAGAGGGCTAGGAACAAATCTAAAATTAGCCCCTTTTCTCCTATAACTTAATGCTTGCACATTCATATGCTGTCAGAAGATAAAACATCAGTGTTTATATTGGCTTTATTGTATTAACTCCATTTACCGTGTCTATGATCGGAAGGCCGTCTGGACACCCAAGCCAAGGGTATGTGGGTTGGTGGTTTGCCAAGTGCAGCTCAGGTTGCCATGAGCAACCAAAGCACTCATGTATGATGTTTCCTATGTCTTATGTTCCTACTTTCCAAAGAAAGATTTGGACAGCTAATGTGCCACCTCCTGATTTGGTTTCGAGATGCACTGATTGCTCTGCCTTCCTCTGGTAAACAGGAATGACACTGGCACATGTGCAATAAGTTTTTTCCATTTGTCATTTTTTCCTGCAAAGAAAGGATTACTGAGAAATGAGGAAATGGTAAATGGACAGCTTTACCCTTGGTAGAAACTCCTTTTTGAGCTAACCTAAATTCTAAAGGGCACTTTTTCCTCCAATGTGAGTTTTAGAGGAGATTGCATTTGGGATCCAAATGTCCAGATACTGCCTCTTGGAAGATTTAGTGAATACCTTTCATCTTGCCTGCTTGCTTTTATGAATGAACTAAAATTGACAGACTTTTAAAAGTGACTATTTAAGAGCCAGAGGCTCTAAAAGTATAATTGAACAGTGATTCATTTAGAGAAAAAAATTAAGAAGTAGACACCAATTTTTGTCTTCACAGTACTTACCAGACAAGAATGAGTTTGGGGTTTTCTCATTCCTTTCTAGAAACTTCCTATACCACAAATAATCTGAAGCAGTGGCCACTCTGTGACTTTCTCATCTTTTATACTTTCTAGTTTTTCTTTCTCATAAAATAGAGTTCGAAAATTCTGGAATGAAAACTTGGAGTTCTCAGAAGTTATACAGATCTAAAAAGCCATTTGTCCCTGGAAAGTTCTGCCTCCAGTTTCTTTGCCATAGTGACTCACTTGAAAATTGTGTTCATTTAAGTACACAGCCTTTGTGTGTGTGGACAGTGATGACTGTCCACAAGGCCTGTCTCTTTATAAACTTGACACATTGTGAAATATCAACGCATCTTGACTCAGGTAGTCTGTGAGAGTAGAAATCTTTCAACTAATTACTTTAATTTTATCTGTGCTTTCTATTTGAAGAATGATAGTCTAGCTTTCTTATTTTAATGTTTTTTTTAATTGGTAATGGTTTAGTTGGTAAGTCATGTCTGACTGTTGCGAGCGCATGGACTGTATCCTGCCAGTCTCCTCTGTCAGTGGGATTCTCTAGGCACGAATACTGGAGTGGGTTGCCATTTACTTCTCTAGGAGGTTTTCTCAGCTGAGGAATCAAACCTGGGTCTCCTGCCTTGCAGGCAGATTCTTGACTGACTGAGTTATGAGGGAAGCCAATGTTCTTTTTATAAGTTTATTTCTAACTGGAGGATAATTGCTTTACAATACTGTGCTGGTTTCTGCTGTATAACAGTGAATCAGCCGTAAGTATGTATATATTCCCTCCCTCTTGAGCCTCCATCCCACCTACGCCCATCCCACCCCACTGGGCCATCACAGAGTACCGAGCTGAGCTCCCTGTGTTACATAGCAGCTTCCCACTAGCTACCTGTTTTATACTGGGTAGTGTGTATATTTCAGTGCTACTCTCTCAATTTGTCCCACTCTCTCATTCTCCCTCTGTGTCCTTAAGTCTGTTCTCTGTCTGCACTTCTATTCTTGCCCTGTAAATAGGTTCGTCAGTACTGTTTTTCTAGACTCTATGCATATGCACTAATATGGGATATTTATTTTTCTCTTTCTGACTTCACTCTGTATAATAAGCTCTACGTTCATCTACCTCACTAGAACTGACTCAAATTCATTCCTTTTTATGGCCGAGTAATATTCCACTGTATTTATGTACCATGACTGCTTTATCTATTCATATGAACTTAGCTTTCAGTGAATTATTTTACTTTCAAATTTAGTAAATACAATAGGATTAGCCATAGAATCCATGGAAGAAATATTGCTATCTCTTAGCATGGTCAACTAGTTTATTGGTGAGTACAGTTAAGCTTTTTACCCTGTGGTTAAGTATTCCAGAAAAATCTATTGTATCATCCCAAGGGCTGGAACATTCCAGGGGCTCCTCTATCAAATAATCTCAGGAAATTAAGGAAAAGTCTGTTACTGCTACACATTATTTGATGAAGGAAATTCTGAGTGAGGAAACAGCATGAGAGATGGATATTCAGTCTGCTGTGAGTGAAGTCGCTCAGTTGTGTCCGACTCTGCGACTCTGTAGCCTACCAGGCTCCTCTGTCCATGGGATTTTCCAGGCAATAGTACTGGAGTGGATTGCCATTTCCTTCTCCAGGGGATCTTCCCGACCCAGGGATCGAACCTGGGTCTCCCACATTGTAGACAGACGCTTTACCGTCTGAGCCACCAGGGAAGTTTACTGCTTCCTATTTTGCAAGTCCCATTGTGAGATCTTAGATTCCAAAGACATCAGAAGCTGTCTCCCTTTTCTTTATTAGTTTCAAAGAAGGACTTTTGCATAGCCTTCTGATTTACAGCAAGGACTTGGCCTGAATTTACCGCTAACATGAGAGAAAATGGGAGCTGCTAGTATCATTGTTTCTGCACCTTGCCCTTCCACAGCTGTGGTTGTTCTGCTGGTTCCCTTTTTGCTGAAGGAAAGGCTGATCTGTGCAACTCTAGCAGACTGATCTGGGCATTAAAAAGCCCCCAAAGCCCCTAGATTTTCCAGTGCAAAACATTTATTTCAAAGTATCTGCAGTCATTGAGAAAGATTTGTTAGGTTATTAGATTCCGAGTGTAGACTGAGGAAGAACACCATTCTGATTCAAACGATAGTTTTGAAATTAACTGCTGAGTATCACACTATATCAAGTTACTTATTTCATAATAACTTACTAGAAAAGATGTATTGTTATTATTTCCATCTCATAGATAAGCAAATAGACTGAGAGAGGTTCGATAGGTCCTGTAGGCAGTAGGGGAAGGGCAGGGTTTGAATTTAGGCAGCCTAACTGCTATACAGTACTGCCATGAGAGGTCTATTCTGCATACCCCATTGAGTTTTTTTTTGTCCAGTGTGTTGTACACTTCTCTAGGCCAATCAGATCCATGAAGATAGCCATTAGCAACTGAATGATTTATAGAGGATAGATAGTTCCTGCTAAGAAAGAGAATTTCACTAACTAGGTTTGCTGATAAATAGATTATTATGGAGCAGTAGAGCTTCTAAATTTCCTGCCAATGTGAGTTTGTAGAAAATTGTAATAGGCTAGAGATAGTTTGCCATGAGGCTCATGTTCTTGGTGACTTTGGCATCTTCAAGTCTTGTAACCTGGTAGCTACACTCATGGTAGTTATCTGGGAGAGGCAAAAACAGATAATGGTCTAGTAAAGACCTCAGGGCCTCTGCCTGAAAGCAGTGGTGGCTGGAAGTGTACAGTGGATTCCTGAAAAATACTCTGAGAAAGAGCTAATACTACAAGGCTTAGTCATAAGAGGATGCTAGACCTTTGAAAGGGATTTTTGAATAATGGGAATTACAAATTAGAAAAATAAAAAATATCACCCTAGCCATAAGCAGCTTCTAATAAGCAACAGTTAGAACTGGACATGGAACAACAGACTGGTTCCAAATAGGAAAAGGGGTATGTCAAGGCTGTATATTGTCACCCTGCTTATTTAACTTGTATGCAGAATACATCATGAGAAATGCTGGGCTGGAAGAAACACAAGCTGGAATCAAGATTGCCGGAAGAAATATCAATAANCTAGAATCTCTTTTCAAGAAGCCTGTTAGTTCTTTTGTTTTTTATTTGATTTTTTTTTCAAAGAATGCCTCTGTTACAGTCTACCTCTTCTCATTGGAAGCCTCCATGTGCCTGTCCCCAGCCCCTCTAAATACTCTTCTCAAATTTAATCTACTGATCTTACACTAAAGACCTCATCTGTTTGCAGCCTCCCTCCCTAAGCCTCTTTGCTTTCTTGAGCTTCCCAGTTCACCCATCATTTTCTTGCCTCATTTGACTTCCTGTACCACCCCTACTTTCAAAGTCATTGCTTATACAGCACGAAGTTTCTAGGAGTGGGCAGTGTGCTCCTTTAATATTAACATTACTGTAAAAATCCTTCACATTTATTTACATTGCTGTAAAAATCATTCCCACCTTACAGCATCAAACTCTGAAAGGTTTGATGCTTTGAATAAATCTTTACATCTTAAGCACTGAGCTGGTTAAAAATTTCCTTTTATCATGCTCTTCAATGTGAAGACTATAGATTAAATCTGAAAGTGTCCCCTGTAAAACCAAAGATTAAACAATAAAGCTATCCTTCGAGGAACAGAGAGCACTGGAACAAGTACTTCAGGAAAAAAAAATTATTCTTGCTAGCTTTTTTTTTTTCTTTTAGAAATTATGATCAGTACATGGCTCCTGTCAGTTAGAGATTTGGTCAGTAAGATGATTAAATGACACCATCCTAAAATTGTATATAAGGAAAATTTTTTTCTAAGAAATCTCACAGAGGATTTTATTTCAGTGAAAGTTCTGAAAAATAAAGTAACATTCACTGTATATGCCTTTACATAAATTTTAATTGAAATTAGGTTTAGAGGTCAAATTTCTTAATGTTTGTACTAGGTGATCTGAATATTGTATGTGTTATGAATGTGTATGCCTTCATCTTAGTTTTTTTGAACATGTTATCTGTTTAAGCAGAAACCATACATTTTATCTACAGTTTCTGCTGTAATTGTTCATGTGGCAAATCCAAATGCTATCCAGGCCATTCCTAGAGTTCAAGGGGTGTCCTCCTAGAGATGTATTTATTTTGAAATTAATAGAATGAAAAGGAGCACTTTCTTAACTCTTGGTTTAGGTGGCTGGAGCTCAATCTTCCTCCTTGGTTTTAGAATAAAACATGGCAATACAGCAATATGCACCCTTTAAACTATGGTTTATCACTGAAGACCTTGAAGCTGAGACCCTAATGCCATTGTCTGAGACTTTTGAGAATTCTTGCAGAATTATAATTCCAGAATCCTGGAAACAGTAGAATGCTTTGTGATTTAAAAAACGGAAAAAGTAGCCTGAGAACTCGTAACTTAGATTAGTGGAGGGACTGAGTAACTCCAGGAAAACAAATATGTTCTTTGTGAGAATCTGAAGCTAATGTGATTATTACTAAGCATCATTATAAGATTATTAGAACATGTTCTTGGAGAATTGCAAAGAAGTCTCCAGATATTTAGAGAAGATTATTGCTGTTTTGTCACTTAGTCATCCAACTTTTTTGCAACTCCATGGACTGTAGCCCATGAGGCTCCTCTGTCCGTGGAATTTCCCAGGTGAGCATACTGGAGTGGGTCACCATTTTCTTCAGGGGATCTTCCCGACCCAGGGATTGAACACATGTCTTCTGCACTGGCATTTGGATTCTTTACCACTGAGCTATTAGGAAAGCCTTTCTTCTAGAACATACACCCTTGTTTTGTAATCTGAATACAATGAGACTTACTTTTCCTTTCTGGAGGAAAGGCTGGATATTTGGTCCAGGCACCAATACCTTACAGCATTATTCTTTATGTGGTGACCGTTACTGGCATTGTATGTAGAGTACCTGGGAGGAAATAGTCCCAGTCTGTAAAGTTTGTTATACAAATTCAAAGTGACAAGGCAATGGGTAGGGTTCTGCTTACTATTTTAACTGGGTAAGGCTGAAGTAACATTCTTAAAAATTGAAAAAAAAAGTTTCATTTTGTTGATTTTATTTGGGTGGCTATGGTATTGTGGTTAGAATTAAATGCTCTGGGCTTTCTATTTTGTTCCATTGATCTGTATTTCTGTCTTTGTGCCAGTACCATACTATCTTGATGACTGTGGCTTTGTAGTAGAGCCTGAAGTCAGGCAGGTTGATTCCTCCAGTTCCATTCTTCTTTCTCATGATTGCTTTGGCTATTTGAGGTTTTTTGTATTTCCATACAAATTGTGAAATTATTTGTTCTAGCTCTGTGAAAAATACCATTGGTAGCTTGATAGGGATTGCACTGAATCTATAGATTTCTTTGGGTAGCATACTCATTTTCACTATATTGATTCTGGGCTTACACACTGAGGAAACCAGAATTAAAAGAGACACATGTACCCCAATGTTCATTGCAGCGCTGTTTATAATAGCCAGGACATGGAAGCAACCTAGATGTCCACCAGCAGATGAATGGTTAAGAAAGTTGTGGTACATATACACAATGGAGTATTATTCAGCCATTAAAAAGAATACATTTGAATCAGTTCTGAGGTGAATGAAACTGGAGCCTATTATACAGAGTAAAGTAAGCCAGAAAGAAAAACATCAATACAGTATACTAACACATATATATGGAATTTAGAAAGATGGTAATGATAACCCTGTATGTGAGACAANATTAAAAAGAATACATTTGAATCAGTTCTAATGAGGTGGATGAAACTGGAGCCTATTATACAGAGTGAAGTAAGCCAGAAAGAAAAACACCAATACAGTATACTAACACATATATATGGAATTTAGAAAGATGGTAATGATAACCCTGTATGTGAGACAAGAGAGAGACAGATGTATAGAACTGTTTTATGGACTCTGTGGGAGAGGGCAAGGGTGGGATGATTTGGGAGAATGGCATTGAAACATGTATAATATCATATAAAAAACTAATCACCAGTCCAGGTTCGATGTATGATACAGGATGCTCAGGGCTGGTGCACTGGGATGACCCAGAGGGATGGTATGGGGAGGGATCTGGGAGGGGGGTTCAGGATGGGGAACACGTGTACACCCATGGCAGATTAATGTTGATGTATGGCAAAGCCAATACAATATTGTAAAGTAATTAGCCTCCAATTAAAATAAATTTATATTAAAAAAAAGTAAATTCTCCATTGCCTTAGTATTTGAGCTCTTTTCTAAAATGCTTTACTTACTAGTTTTGAATCTTGGGAAAATTATAAAGCCTTTCTGTGCTTTAGTTTCTTTATTTATAAAACAAAAGAATAACAATATTACCAACCTCACAGAGTTACTGGGAAGCACATATGTAAGAAATATTATAACATTATTATTATTCACTTGCGTACTTAGCTAGTGATGGCTCTCTTAAAAATAAGGTAAGAAGTGTAAAACTGGTAGCACATGACTATATTTAAAAGAATATTTAGGTTATTTCTCTTATTCAAAGTAGGATATGGTTGCAATAAAATTTTATAGGACTTGGTTTGGTGGTTTGTGAACTATTAGAATTAATCATGTCAGAAACACATTGAAGAAAAGTTCTGATTAGAAGACTCTAGATAAAGAGTAATTGTGAATGGTTAAAATGACCATTATAAATCACTCAGAAGAAAGGCAACAAATCTATTCTCTTTTCTTGAAGGCTCATCATTTATATGTCAATTCAAATGCCCTCTCTCAGAGGAGTTCTTACCTGATTCTCTCTCCAACATCTTTTTCCAACACACGGCCCATTCAGTGCTCTCATCAGATTATGAAATTATTTTATTGCTTTGTTTACAATTATTTATTTTATCTGCCTTACAGTTTATAAGCTTCTTATAGTATATTGTACATTGCTATACTCTTGGCACCAAGAAGATGTCTTAGTACATAACAGATACTCAGGAAATCTCTGTTAACATATACACAATTATTTATGTATACTCTATGCTTTTTTGTTTGTTAAACCATACACCTGGGCAGTTTCATTTTTTTATCATGCATGGATAGGATTCTGATTCAATAATGTATTTTATTTAAATATTATATGGGAACTGTGAGGGAAGAAATTTTCTGATTATGATTCATGAAGTAAATGTTTGGGCTTCAGCCTTATGTCAATGAACATAAACTTACCCTCTAAAGGTAATTTGAAATTCATCATATCCATCATGTGGCTCACCAGTTAAGTCAATCTCCAAGCACTCCACTGACTAGACTACCTAGAAGTTGACAATTACAGACTTTTATTGCACTAGAAATCCCATGATAACTATGATGAGAATACATGTAGGGGAATTGTTAAAGGGCCTAAGAAAAAGTTAGCCTCACTTATAATATATCAAGTTTAATGGTTACTTATTAAACAAAATGATTTTCATATATTACAAAATATTTTTTCAGCAAAGGCCTTCATTTTAAACATGTCTTTTTTCTTTTTTAAAAATAATTATATTTTTATTTTTGGCCATACTGGGTCTTTATTGTTGTGCGGGCTTTTCTCTAGTTGTGGAGAGGAGGGGCTACTCTCTAGCTGCAGTGCAAGGGCTTCTCATGGAAGTGACTTCTCTTGTTACAGAACATGGGCTCTAGAGTGCATGGGCTTTGCAGTTTCAGCTCCCGGGCTCTAGAGCACAGGCTCACTAATTGTGGCACCTGGGCTTAGCTGATCTGCAGCACGTGGGATCTTTCCAAGTCAGGGATCCAACCTATGTCTCTTGCGTTGGCTGGTGGATTCTTTACCACTGAGCCGCCAAGGAAGCCCATGTTCTTTTTCGTAAAGGATGATTTAGAGTAAAAACTCCAACAAAACACTCACTGAATTCTCTGAGAAAGAAAATTTGATTCCTGGAAACTCCTCAGTGAATATTGTTGAAGAGTAAAGGGATATATACTTAAAGAAGGGATGGAGTCTAAGCGCCAAGTTTTAGCACACTTAACTACATCAGTGGCTTTCCCTCTAAGTATAGCAGCCTTCAGATACCATGTTGTACTCCATTTCCTTGATAATGGGCAAAAATTATCTGAGAGAACATAGTTCAGACTGCTTTCCCCCAAATTTCTTATTAAACGACTATTTAAAATCTGATCTCTAGCAAGGAAATGATTCTGCTTTAAGAAGCACTCTTCTTTTAGAGATAATTTATGGCATAAATTTCATCACTTTATGGAACAAATCTCATTACTTTCAGACTGTATGAGAAATTTGGAAGACTCTATTTCAAAGTTGCTGATGCCTGTCAGAAGTTTGACTGTTCACTTCATTAAAATATGCATTAAATTACAGAGTACAAGAGTATTTAACATCCACTGCCACTCCTTTAGCCAGGAATTTGCATTAGTCCGATGTCACCTAAAAAGTCAATGGATCCAATGGATTGTAACCAAACTTCACAATCATGTGAGATAAGACCAATGTGTCACTGATTAAAAATGCTCCTCACTGCTCTAATGGGATTGTAGTAGTCTCTTCAATCTGTAGTAGTGATCTGTCCCACAGAATGAAGCATATTTGAAACACTGAGGTTGTAAGTCTTATCAATCTATGAACATAGAGCTGAAACTTCTTAATGAATTTTAATACTTTTGAAGTAAATAAACCAAAGTTTTTTAATAACTCCTTTGTTCAGAAAATGTATATGACTGTATCATTTGAGTAATGACTGAAATGGCTATTCTTTCTGAGGTGTTGGTATTTTGATAATATATTCTGGAATATTGTTTCTAGGGTGTCTGTCAAAAACTACTTTATGCTTGTTGAAAAAACAAACAATTTTTGCCAAGCAAATGTAATGAGTGCACATAGTTTTGCTTTGCCCCTGTAGCTATAGTAAATCAGGTAGGTAATAAACTAAAATTCAGAAATGATATAAATTTTTGAAATTATTTCTTCAGCATATTCATTAAATGTGTATTATACATAAGATAACTTCCCTGGTGGCTCAGATGGTTAAGCGTCTGCCTACAATGTGGGAGACCTGGGCTTGATCCCTGGGTTGGGAAGACCCCCTGGAGAAGGAAATGGCAACTCACTTCAGTACTCTTGCCTGGAAAATCCCATGGACGGAGAAGCCTGATAGGCTACAGTCCATGGGGTCGCAAAGAGTCGGACATGACTGAGCGACTTCACTTTCACTTTCACACATAAGATAATGTATGTAAGGTATACTAAGATGAACTGCATAGCTAGCCTTCACTCAATAAATGGCAAAATTGACCATCTAGGTATCTATAAAAATATGTTTTGAGTTTTAAAATCAATTTATTATAGGAATAACTGATGGTACTACTATAATGGAATACAGAATTATTAATCTTTCTACAGAGTAAATTTGCATTTACTCTGAGATAATGTAAAACACAAGAATACTGTGAAAACAGTTATGAAGTATACCCCATCTAAAATTATTAATTGTCAAGTACTCTAAAATTATTAATTGTCAAGTACAAAAAAGTTTACTCATTCTTGAAAACTCATCATTATAGTTGCTACACAACAATGAATTATATTAATGATTTTTTTCTCTAAAATATTTTCTTCTAAAACAATTCTAAAAAATGTAAATATATTTTGGCATTTGTTTCAAGGACAGGCAATTCTATAATTATATACTGCCCATACTGATAAACTGTTGGTGTATAGAGCCATTNTATATTAATGATTTTTTCCTCTAAAATATTTTCTTCTAAAACAATTCTAAAAAATGTAAATATATTTTGGCATTTGTTTCAAGGACAGGCAATTCTATAATTATATACTGCCCATACTGATAAACTGTTGGTGTATAGAGCCATTTGTAAAATATGGATATTTTCAAAGAGTCTTATGAGAATAAAATAGAGCCTTTTTGAAAACATAAGGGATAGCATAGATAAAAATAAAATATAGATAAGGAGAATGTAAGCAAAAATCTCTCTTTAGTTGTAATAACAGATATGTTTTTTAAGTAGGCAAATGTACACTTAACAAGGAAATATCAGTGTGGGACATTTAAAAGGGAAAAGGATGTTTTAGTTGCCTCTAAGATCTTTGAAGAACTCAAAGGTATAGACAAAGGCTAGTAGATTGAAGATAAAGATTCTGATAAAGTATTATACTTGTAAAATAGCCTAGAAAAGCAGAAGCTTCTAGTTCTTCACTGATAAGCTGGATTGAGAGTGGTTTTAGTACAAGGAAGGTCCCTGTCAAGGAACTGAATATTGTGAGTAGAGCCCATATGTCTCCATGCTAAGGCTGTTCCATTTATTACCCATTTATGCAACAAGGGAAAAGTGAACAACTGCATAACTTCAAAACTTTCCTGTTGATATTGAAAAGGACAGACTGTTTATCAGTTAAAAGCCCATAATCTATAACAGCATTAAAACAAGGTATGTGCAGGTGGGGGCGAATACATGACTGTTAGAATTCTCCTGTGTGAAAGAATCGTGTAAGAGACAAATGCAATCAGCTTCGTTCCACAGGAAACACTGAGTGGAGGTGATGAGAGGAAGGAGAGAGGGTCATAACTCTCGCTTTCTTGCCTTGTATGGGTGATACTGAATTCAGGGCTTTTCAGGGTCTGCAGGATGGGAGTAATAGATACAAAAGTCCATTTGTATTGGGAGTGCCAGTCAGATGATTAAGAAATCTAAAAGTTGAAATCTTCTCATTTTCTATTTGCTAGTAACATGCATTTTACTTGTTTTAAAAAGACAGAAATTTAGAATTAGTAAAATAAATTGCTTTATGATTACTAATATTATCATAAAACATTCATTTCCAATTTTAAGTACAAACAGTAATTTCCTACTCAACTTTATGCTTCAGTTTTTGATGCTTAATTCCTATCTTAACTTATTCCACAAAAATATATCAGATGGCTTATGGGCAATAATATGAGAGGCTATTTTAATTGAAAAAATATTGACTGATTAATTTATTGATAGAAGTTCTGACTTTAGTGTGTATCCTTTGTGCAAGTATAGAAGAAGCAGTCACAACTTTGTAATCATGTGTGAACATTGTTAGTATACCAATGGAATTCAGCTATAGGATGGCGGAGTACGCATATTTGGAGCTTAAGTCCTGTCATCCAACAATGTTGTATTAGCTTGGATAAGTTATTTAAGCTGCTTGAAACTAAGTTTTCTTATTTGTAGGATGAAATCAATAATAACATAATATTAAGAGACCTCTAGTTTTCATTACTTTATTTTTATGAGACAAAATGGAAACAACAATATTTGAAGAAGCTTGTAAATTATGCATTTTGTAAATGACTGTCATTGTTATCCTAGTTTTCTAGTTGACCAGTGGTTTATTTGTTTACTTTCCCTTCCTCTATTTTCAATGGCTATGCATTTCTTAAATTATATTGATCATAAGTTATTTTTATTAAATTATGGCATTATCTGGAGAAGGAAATGGCAACCAACTCCAGGATTCTTGCCTGGAGAATTCCATGGACAGAAGAATCTGGCAGACTACAGTCCATAGGGTTGCTAAGAGTCAGACATAACTTTGTTACTAACACACACAATGCATATTCATTTCTACTATAAATTATTTGAAATATTAAATTTGTAAAGATTATCTATTTAATTTTGAGAGCAATCTGTTTCATCTTTAAAATGCAGCACTGTTTGGACTCATTATCATTAGACAGAATGATACTGGAAAATTTTTTTTGATAATTAAGATTCTCATTTACAGACATGAAACCTCACTCTTTAATCTGAGTCTTGCCAAAAACAGATTTGCAGTGGGGTAACTTGAGCTTGCTTTTTTTTTTTTTTAAGTCCTATCTTCTAGTTTTAATATGAAAGTCCTAGAGTCAAGTTTGGGGAGTATTAGACTGAACAATTTTTTTCCCTGTCTATTTAGGAATGTAAAATTAAATTATCATACAGTGAAAATAGGTGGAATTTCAGGGAGCTGGGCTGTGTTCTCCTCATATAGAAATAGGACTTAATTTGGTAACCACTGGGAGTTTCTACAATGACTGTGGTATTTCTAAAGCTGCAAAAAGCCCTTTCTGGTCCACATTATCTTTGTTGTTGCTTTTAATTTTCATTTTCCTGATGTGGAAATTTAAAATGAAAACAATTAAATTTGAAAAAGTATTCCTGGTCAATACTTTGGCCACCTGATGAGAAGAGCTGACTCATTGGAAATGACCCTGATGCTGGGAAAGACTGAGGGCAGAAGAGGATGAGATGGTTGGATGGCATCCCCAACTCAATGAATATGAGTTTAGGCAAACTGGGAGATAGTGAAGGGAAGGGAAGCCTGGTGTGCTGCAGTCCATGGGTCACAAAGAGTTGGACATGACTGAGTGACTAAACAACAACAAAATTCCTGGTCAATCCTCACTATTTTCAGAATGTAGGGGTTTTTTTTGGTTGTTGTTGTTGTCGTTTAATGAACAAAAATGTGCCTTAGATTCACCCTTGTTTATGGCCAGTGGAGTTTTTTAAGTGAAGCAAATTGAGTAATGCAAAACATGGAGTAGGCAAAGAATTTCCCTTATGTTAGTGGTATACAACATTTCCATCAGGAAGAAATGAGACATAATATGAAGTATTTCAGTTATAGTTGAACAGATATTCCAGAATACAAGATGTGTACACACTTAAATAAGCCATCTCTATCACATTTCTTGCATAATGTCCAGAGTATACTCTTAGAATTTGGGCAGGTTTAATAGCAAGAGTACTGCAGTTAGTCAGAAGCCTCCCTTATCAATTATAACATGAGAATAAAAATCATCTTAGAACTAAATCATTCCATGAAGGAACAGATAAAAAAAAAAAACTCATAAAATTGTCAACAAGTATTTATATTTCCCTCAGGCACAAATCTGGTTATGTCACTAACTCCAGCCCTTTGGTGATTTTACACTTGTTCCAGGCTTTGGTTCAAGTTCCTAAGCCTGGTCTTTACACTGTGAGCTGGCTGCATGTCCCTTCTCTCTCTCATCTCTCACTTTTTGTCTCCTCTGTCCCCTCTGATCTGGCCACTTGGGTTAACTCAATTTTCTATGAATGTTCTTTCCAGTGATTTTTGCCAATTTTCCAATTTTGTCTAAAATAATTTCAGTGCACTGAAATCCTCACTCTTAGACTCTTCCTAAGCTCTTTTGATTAAGTTGTTCCTTTCCTGATATGAGTTCCAGAGCAATCATGCCAGACCATCTGCTATTTGTGGTTATCTGCAGTGTTCATTTTGATAGACTAGGAGCACCTTGAGGGTCAGATTCATGTCTTATACAATTTGGTACATGCCTCACACCTGTCACCCCTCTACATGTCAGAGACATTAAAGGCATTTAATGGAATCAAACCATGTATTTTGCAAGTTGACCTGAAAATGTGTTAGTGACCTTAACATCTAATTGAGCAGATAAGATACATATTTTCATTTATTAATATAATAGGAAATATATCTATTATGTTATATTAAATGAAAAATACCTACCTGATTTATCACACTCTCAAAGGAGAGCATGTGGGATCTCAAAATTAAGCACATTTTTACCCTCTTTGCTTATCTATTTCATCTGAGAATTCTCAGAAAGTAGAAAGTTATTAAGTTATTATACATCAATGCAAAGAGCAAAGCCATACTCCTTGGAGACAAATGTGCAAAGAGCGATGACTTAACATGTCTGTTGTTAAGTATGTGTAATACATTTAAAACAGGCAAAGTTAAATGCCTTTGAAGATTTCCACATGTGGAAAGACATCCCCAAGTCCACCTACAAGTGAAGTAAAACCTATACCTAACAGTACCCAAAGAACCTGTAACTTTGAAGAATGTGAGTTAGAATGATCTGATGACAGTATGACTTGAGGGAAACAGAAAGGGAAGAAGGGCTTCCCGGGCAGCTCAGTGGGTAAAGAACCTGCTGGCAACTCCGGAGATGCCAGATATATGGGTTCAATTCCTGGGTTGGGAAGATCTCCCGGAGGAGGGCACAGCAACCCACTCCAGTATTCTTGCTGGAGAATCCGGTGGACAGAGGAGCCTGGCAGGCTCAGTTTGCAAAGAGTTGGACATGACTGAAGCAATTGAGCACACAACACTGAAAGGGAGAAGAATTTGATCCTAGACAAGAAGTTGGTAAACTTTTTCTACAGAGAGCCATACAGTAAATATTTTTGACCTATGTGGGGCATATAATCTCCGGCGCAACTACTCAGCTCTGGATTGCAGCCTGAAGGCCATCATGCACAATACATAATGAATAAGCATTGCTATTTTTCAATAAAACTCTACTTACAAAAATGGGTGGCGAGCTAGATTTGGCTAATAGATTGTGGTGTGCTGATCCCTTGTAACTGGCATCATTGCCATTATGTTGAATAAGTCATTGTCCATTTACATTGGTTCTATGGAACTAAAATTAATTAACGCAGATAACAACATTAACTGCAATTTTGGAAACTTTAAAAAGGACCAGAAAATAAAAGATAAGCTGAGATATATAGATTTTTATCATTAATTGCCCATCAGAGTCAGATAAAGGAATAAAGGATGATCTTGGTCATTAACAAAATACTTCTTAAATGGTTTCATTGAATGCTTATGAACTTTAAGATGTTAATAGATGTTCAGAGGGAACAAAAGTGTTCTGCTGTCACATAAATTTGTGAAATACTGGACTGAATATGGGTTAGGAGCAATAGTAGTAAAAATGTCAGATAGCTTTTATGAATCCCTTATTGTGTGCCAAGTAGTTTTTACTAATATCTCTATTTTAGAGATGTGTGCACTAAGACATACTGAAGTAATGTGTGCCTCGTTACTTGGTTGGCAAGTAGTAGAAGCTACTCACCATACTGTTGTGCTCTTAGCTGTTGAACTGTGTTCATACTGACTCTCAAACAAATTTTGTTTAAAAATTTTCAAGTGCTGTCAGTATACGATTATATATGATCAGACACTGCATATTTCTAAGAGGTGTTAAAAGATGCATCATTTCTCAGAATNCTGGCAGGCTCAGTTTGCAAAGAGTTGGACATGACTGAAGCAATTGAGCACACAACACTGAAAGGGAGAAGAATTTGATCCTAGACAAGAAGTTGGTAAACTTTTTCTACAGAGAGCCATACAGTAAATATTTTTGACCTATGTGGGGCATATAATCTCCGGCGCAACTACTCAGCTCTGGATTGCAGCCTGAAGGCCATCATGCAGAATACATAATGAATAAGCATTGCTATTTTTCAATAAAACTCTACTTACAAAAATGGGTGGCGAGCTAGATTTGGCTAATAGATTGTGGTGTGCTGATCCCTTGTAACTGGCATCATTGCCATTATGTTGAATAAGTCATTGTCCATTTACATTGGTTCTATGGAACTAAAATTAATTAACGCAGATAACAACATTAACTGCAATTTTGGAAACTTTAAAAAGGACCAGAAAATAAAAGATAAGCTGAGATATATAGATTTTTATCATTAATTGCCCATCAGAGTCAGATAAAGGAATAAAGGATGATCTTGGTCATTAACAAAATACTTCTTAAATGGTTTCATTGAATGCTTATGAACTTTAAGATGTTAATAGATGTTCAGAGGGAACAAAAGTGTTCTGCTGTCACATAAATTTGTGAAATACTGGACTGAATATGGGTTAGGAGCAATAGTAGTAAAAATGTCAGATAGCTTTTATGAATCCCTTATTGTGTGCCAAGTAGTTTTTACTAATATCTCTATTTTAGAGATGTGTGCACTAAGACATACTGAAGTAATGTGTGCCTCGTTACTTGGTTGGCAAGTAGTAGAAGCTACTCACCATACTGTTGTGCTCTTAGCTGTTGAACTGTGTTCATACTGACTCTCAAACAAATTTTGTTTAAAAATTTTCAAGTGCTGTCAGTATACGATTATATATGATCAGACACTGCATATTTCTAAGAGGTGTTAAAAGATGCATCATTTCTCAGAATTACTTGGCCACAAAAAAGAAATAAAAAATCCTACTAAAAATCTGGCTGGCTGATCATTAGAACAATCTGAGAAACTTTAAAATAGAAATGTAGACCATTTTGGTTGGCCCTGAAGAGGGAGAGGTCAAGGAATGTGAATTTTTGCAACATTCCTGCCTTAGATGATACTGATCATATGCTGGGTTAAGGATAGCCCTTTGTTCTAATGTCATACAGCTAGATAATTTTTGTACTCTTCACTCATTTTTCACACTCCATTCCTGTCATGTAGTGAGGGGTGACAGTTTGCAGAGTGAAAAAAAAATCAAGAACACAGATCCTCAGTTCCTAAAATCACCAAATATGGGGCAAGGGCAGCTAATTTAGTTCCTTTGTTCCTTCCTAGTATTTTCTCTGTGAAAATAGATAGTGTTTAATATAATTTTATTATGGCCTATACTATTTGGTTTAATTATAAAATTTTTCATTTTTAGACAAAGGATCCTCTTTTATTAGAGCCTTTGCAAACTTAGGTTTCTTTTGCAAAATGACCTCTATTTGTGTCAGAGACTGATTTTAGATATGCCAATATTTTATTGTTCTTGTCTGTTTGTAACTCTGGGTTGTCATGGAGATAGGTCCTAATATCACATTTCTATAGACAATTGGCTGAAATAAATTTCTGCATCCAGTATATTTATTGGAAAGAAAGATGCAAATAAGCAATAAGTCTGAAGTTCTAAAATGTAGATAAAATACCACAGGAAAAATATATTTATATTGCCTTTGCAAATAATAAGCTCTGTCAGCCATTGTGGTTTTTCCACTAAGTTTCTGTTTGTCTTTGTTTTATCATCTGTAAAAAAGTTGACTGTTCTTTTCCAAATCTAAAATTCTGTTGTCAGTTCTTAAAAGTAGCAAAGATTTAGATTATGAATTAAAAAAAAAGCAAAGACCACAATGTTTGTCTTTTTTAGATAGAAGAATTTATATATATTCAGATACTAGAAATCCAATCCCTTGCTAAGAAATAACAATGATAATCAAGGATCAATATTAAGACAAAGTTAGTTCAAAATCTCATCCAAGTAATGTTCAANTTTATCTTTTTTAGATAGAAGAATTTATATATATTCAGATACTAGAAATCCAATCCCTTGCTAAGAAATAACAATGATAATCAAGGATCAATATTAAGACAAAGTTAGTTCAAAATCTCATCCAAGTAATGTTCAATTAAAAAACAACACACAAACTTTTGAGCAATCAGAAATGTTAATTCAACTTCATATGTAATACTTTAATTTTCAAATTCCCAGTACTATTTATTCCTCATTAGATATATGGCAACATTATTGTATCTATCCTATAGATAGAAAGATTAAATTTATTTGAAGTTTGTTTATGGTCTCATGACATAATACGGAGAAAATTAAGAGCTGTGTTCAGTAGATTTGTATACACTTTAACCAAATTTATATAGTCATAATACCAGATAAAAACTTTTCAGGAGATAAATGAATTTTCTTGTTACTTTGATACTTCATTCACTCTTTTCATGGTGTCATTAAATCCTTGCAAAAATGACTTTATTGTGATGTGCTAGATGGCAGGCTGGAGGCAAGGAAATCAACAATGGCGGTGTGTGAGATTGAAATTACTGATGCTAATCAGTGGTGATTAAAGGTCTAACTAAACCTAAAATAAGCTGACTCTAAAATAAGTCAGTCCCTATTAATAATGACTAAGCTTGAGAAAGATCATTTGGGTAAGCAAACCCACTGAGCACTTGAAATCACCTTGAGTTATTAGTTTCAAGCTCTTCCTTGAAAGTTTGGTTAAATAAAACTAAAACATAAATCAGTATTTTTTTCTTGTACTATACTTTGTAAAACATACTGTCTGATACATAAGTTAAAGGAAAACAAAACAAAAAAATATGATCATGATGAATAAGAAGAGTTAGAAATAATTGTAAAGATTTTCTTAAAGTAAGAACATTTCCAGGCTCCCTNATAAATCAGTATTTTTTTCTTGTGCTATACTTTGTAAAACATACTGTCTGATACATAAGTTAAAGGAAAAAAAACAAAAAAATATGATCATGATGAATAAGAAGAGTTAGAAATAATTGTAAAGATTTTCTTAAAGTAAGAACATTTCCAGGCTCCCTCAAATTTCACACACATATACACACACAATGCAGGTATGAAATGATTTCAGTTTAGGCTATATAGATTATAGACTAATCTACAAAATTTGCATAAAATATGTACATTATGTCATAAGGTATAGGACATAGTCATGCCATTGACTATGTATTTTGGTGAGTAAAAATACAATGACAGACTAGCAAATTTCTAACATATCCAAAATCTTGTACAATCAGAGTTAAAATTTGGAGGGGAAACTACCAGGTCACTCTCTTTCCAGGTTCATCTTCTCATAGTATTGGCGAGTCAGCAGGAATGGACAGTGAAGTTTATAAACAGCTGACGACTGACCTCAAGTCTGCTATAGTCACTAGCAGTGACAAGCTCCACAAATCTCAGATGTGGCTGCAAATCAAACCCTAATCTCCCTGTGTGCACAGGGGATAGAAGCCCAGACACAAATCTCTCTAGTTATGTTTATCACACAGTTATCACCATTAAAGGCAGCATCTTACCATATGAAGGATAGCAATAAAAATCAGTGTGTGCATCTATATTTAACTAATTAAAGGACCAGCTGACCATCAAGTCTGTTAAAATTTAAAATAAGAGACTATTTCATCCCTTCAGGGGTTAACTTGGAAGCTATTTATAACTATAATTCCTACTCCCATAATTTGAAAAGTGTTGAGGGCCATTTTCAGTTCTCACTGAGGTTTATGAAAAAAACAATTATTTCAAAACTCTGATCTATTTCCTAAATTTAATGTAGTTCTATAGAATTAAAACACACCAAATGAGCACAATGTAAAAAGAATGAGACAGTGTTTGAGGAACTTTATAAATTTAAGTTCTGAAAAAATTGACTTCTAATCTTCGAAACTGGTCAGACATTATACAAATTCAGCAGATGCTCCCTAGTTATTCACAAAGATGGGTGTTCCCTCTAGGGATAATAATCATTGAGAATGATCCACTTTGAGGCTGCTTGTGGTACATGCTGGGGGCNAAAAAATTGACTTCTAATCTTCGAAACTGGTCAGACATTATACAAATTCAGCAGATGCTCCCTAGTTATTCACAAAGATGGGTGTTCCCTCTAGGGATAATAATCATTGAGAATGATCCACTTTGAGGCTGCTTGTGGTACATGCTGGGGGCTGAGTTTCAGATGAGCAACAGTCATTACTGATTAAGATTACTTAATCTCTATTATTTTGCAGCTACTTGAAAGGAAAAAAAAAAAAATGCATGAATTCACTCAGAGGCAATTTTAGTACTAAAACAATATGTTCTGCCAAACAAAAACTGCATATTGTAGAGTCAACAACTGTGGAATTAGTCTTCTCAGTCTCCCAACAAAGACCTCAGTTATCTTTGTTGTATGAAATTATAATGTTTTCTAGGATTGACTTTCAATGGAATCTTACAAATGCCCCAACTACTTGTTAAGAACTTGTCTATCCCCTCTTGGGAAAAATATGTTTAAAAACCCCACCCACAGTCTTAAGATTCACCCATTTTCCATAAAATGAATACAAGTGGTCCAAAAAACAGAAATAAAAAAAATAAAACCCTCCCAGTTGTTAAGATGAGAGGTCTTTCCTGCCTTATCTCCCATATTTCAGCAGGATGTTCATAGCAAGTTTGATTCCATTTAGTGGCAATGAAATACATATAATACATACTACAATCTTCATACATTTGGAAAGATGCATTCTGTATCTCTTTGTCTAGTACAAACATCTTAGTTTCTGTGCCTCTCCTATTAATAGAAACTGGTGCAATGGTAGATGAGTGGGTGGGGTACAATAAATGGCATTTCTGCAAACAATTATCCCCTCATTGAAATTTCTTTACAGCTTTCCCCCCTGTTCTTTCACATATTTGGTAATCAGTTCCTAGAATATGCTGTTTTTCATCCTTTTTCTGTATGAAAACAGACATAAAAAAAAAGAAATCCCCTAATCCTAACTTGAAAAATCCTTTCTACTCACTTTTATATGGACATTAATGATGGGGCATAGATTAATGAGAAAATTGGGAAACCTGTCTTCCTGTGAATATAGCCATTGAAGAGTGAGTCAGTTCTCAATCTTAGTTGGCATCAACAATTTTTATGGGTGTGATGATTTGGCAGAATACTCTGAGTGATTAATTCTCTGTCCTCTTTGCTGCTTTCCTCAAGATTTAAATGCTAAGTCCAAAATTCAGGGCAAAAACGAAACAGCTTACCATAGCATGAATTTTTTTTTAAAGCTGTAACATATTTACAAAATGTGCAAAATGAGAAAATAATCATACTGAACCTATTAAAAATAAAACACAGAAACTTGATCAACTGTCTTTGGCCCATAATGGGGAAAGTACAAAGGTCAGTGCCTGCAGAGAAAGGCAGATTTTGGGCAAATCCAAATCCTCAAGTAGGGGTACTGGGTGTTGACTGCAGAAAATCACTTTAAGACAGGCTATGCAAAGCTGAAATAAAAAAAAAAAAATCTCTTTCAGTTGCAAGTAGTATAATCTTCAGTGTCTGACCTAAAACTAAATCAGTACAAGTTATGAAGTATAAAAAATTCCAAAAAGGTTAATTCTAGTTGAGTGAGAGTTGTAAAAATATTGAGAAAAATAAGAAATTATTTCTCCCTTTAAGAAACTCAGCATGAGATGGTTAAGCACAGAAGCATACCCGATACAACCTACATTTCCAATCAAGGTTTTCTGTAGGAAATGCTACTGTAATTTATTATTTATACTTATTTTTTAAAAAGTAGGTTCCAGTGTCATTTTGCCTGAGTACACATGAAAGAAGAGAAAACCTACTACATGATGACCTTTATCTTAATACGATATTACCAGAACACTGGAAAATTCAGTTTTCAAAAAGGATTGTGTGAAAGCCATTTTCAAACCTTATAACAGTAAGGGTTGGAAAAAATCCAAATGTTTATAAATGACATTATTTTTTCCATCAGGTGACATATGTATAGCAATTTACATTTAAATTTAGTGATCAGAAAACACTGTTGTAGTGACATATGTTTTTGTAACTGTATAGCTTCAGACCACACAACTAAAACATTGAATGGTCGTTACAACACTTGGGATGGAAAGGCAATCCAGGGTGAGCATTGGTTAGGAAGAGGTGGGCAGACGGAGTAGAAAGTAGAAACAGGATGGAAATGCATGCTTTATGAACAATGTATGTAATCTGTAGAGTGTAAGAGCACTCTACCTGAAGTTTGGATGCTTCTCTGATTAAAATGGAGGGATCAACACATAAACAGAAACAAAGGGATTTTAAGGGAACTTTAACTTTTTATATTCTGTCTGTTCAATTATAACCAGACTCATTTTGTTCACCAAAATACATTAAATGCCTATTATGTGGTTTACATGGTGCTGGGGTTGGGACCAAGGAGCAAAAAGAAAACATTGTTCCCAGCCTTAAATGTTTCACTGTCCAGTGGGGGAGAGAGAAGTCCTTTCAGTTTATATTACTGCAGTGTGAAAGAGATGGTAGTAATGAGTTTATATGCTGAAGCCAAGAAGCCTGGATTTGAATTCTAGTTCTTCTGCATTAGGTATGGTGTTGGGCAAGCTATTTACACTTCAGTGCTTCAGTTTTCTTATCTGTAACACAGTGCTAATAAAAGTGTAATTTCATAGTGTTATCATGAAATGTGCTGTAATACACATAAAGCTCCTAATGGCGTCTGGCTCTGACTACCGTCCTTGTTATAATGGTATGAGATGCAGCCCAGGATATAGCAGTAGGCCAGTCAGAGGAGGCTTTGGAGCAGAGATGAGATTTAAGCAGTTTAGTTTGACTTCCACATGTGTGCATAAATGGTAAAAAGGTGTGGGCCAGCATGTGCAAGCACACAGGGAAGAGAAGTCACTGAGAGTTTAATAAACTTGAAGAAGTTGGTGAGTAGAATCGACTGTACTAGGGAATTTCGGTTTTTATCTTCAAGACTGTCCCTGAATGTTTTTGTCTTTATACAAGCTGGTCTTCTCATTCTTTGTTTTCTGCAACAGTTCTGCTTTCCCAGCCATTAATCTCTCTTCACTTCCATTCAATTAAATACTTGGCTATAAAGTAATCTTTAAAAAAAAAAAACACATTTAACTAGGTCAACTCTGTATAACAACCTGCATTTTGTCCCTTGTTACTCTTTAGACTGAATCTATTCTGGCCTAGTACTCGAGTTCCTCTTTCCATGTTCTGAAAACACTATTCAAGTTTACCTCTTTCTTCTGATAATAGCATTTTAGTAAGATTCAGTTCCCTGTCATTCTCATCTTTCTTCTTTTCTTGCTGATTTTATTCATCCAAATATCTGACTTTGCTTAAGCAGTTTCCTCTTTGGAATTTTAATCCTCCTAGATAAATTTAATTTTTTAAGAATGTGCTCATCTTTGACCTTCTTGAAGAAAAAGACAGTTTGTCTGACCAAACCTCATACCATGTTGATAAGTTTCTGGCACCATAATCCCCTTGGTGTTGACCTTCATGATCACATGCTTTATATTGCCTTTTCCCCACTTCTCTCTCCAACTTAGTTCATGCCTTCCTTGTGAGTGGAGATGTTCCCTTCTAGATCTTTTACTCTCTAATGCATGTACAGTACAACTACAGTATCTTGTCTACTAAAGAGTCCAACAAATGCTTATCGGATGAATATATGACATACAAGAATATCACAATTAAGCTCCTTAATAACATGCCAAGATTATTTTGTGAAAGTTGCATGTAGCTTTAAAAATCAGCTTACAAGAGACAAGAAACTAAATTAGAAGGGAAGCAAGATGGCTGATATTTACTTAGGCATAATAGTTTACATAGATAAGTACGAAATTTAAAAAACTGTTGGAATTTTTTCAGTTGAGTGACTTTTAAAGTCAAGCTTCCATCATGAGACATAGGTGAAGACATGAAAGAATGCAGAACTCAGAGAAAATTCCTGGACGCTAGGATTTAAAAAGAGTGAAAGGACCATTTTTTTTCAGTATCTATTGTGTACAAGATTCCTAACTTCATATAAATTATTTCACTAATTCTTTCCAATATCTCCTCTCAACAGAAGTAATTATTATGATGGCCATTTTGTAGTGAATGTTACTGTGGCTCAAAAAGTATAAGGACTCCTTCCAAAATCTTACATCTAAGTGATGAATCTGGATATAAATCCAGGTCTTTCTGACTCTAGAGCCAAAGTGCTTTGAGAAGTGATATAGGCTTTATTGTTAGAATGGATGTATTCAGAAAAAGGTTAAATAACTTGACAATTTTGGACAAGTATCAAACTTGGTTGGTCTCAGTTCTTCCAATCTTATTAATTTAATCTAGATAATCTCTAGAGCTCTTAAAACTAAATCCTTGTGAAAAAGTGGTTTCTGTTTTCTTTTTTAAAAATCACATTGATTTAAAATTAATGATATTATAAGTCAGGGAAAACATTGTGCATATCAACAGATTAAATGTTAATTATAGCATGGACAGATAATTAGAATGAAGGAATTATTAATTTGATATATCTTTATTGTTTGATATGGCAAAATGGTTTTTATCTTTGGAATAAGAATCTAACAAAAACAAGGGAAACTATAGCATTTTTAGTGATGAGCTAAATTCAAAAAAATCAGTATCTTTTATTTAATTTGGTAGTCAATATTTAATAATCTCAAATTTTATCTGGCATACAACTTTGTTTGGGCTAGGCTACCTTAAAATGTCTTTTTATTCTACTCTAAATAAAAATGCATATTAGAGGAGAGTAACCTGATTCTAGAACCATGTCTATAATCAGTCATGTGTTAAGTATTTGCATTTACTTTTGTTACCCTATGTCAAAGTGTGTCCAATGTATTAAAGACCAGAAAGGAATTAATAAATGTATGACATTCTTAACTATTATTTGATCTCAATAATGGTAATTTTACTAGATTCTCAGGCCTCTTCTCAATATTGCGTAGCAAAATATCATAATACATGAAAAAGTCTAGAATAACACTTACATATAAGAAAGTTGAATGTGATAATTATCACTGAAATTTCTCTCATGTTCTAAAGAAACTAATCCAAATTATTGGGTTTCTTGGGTAAATCAGATCTGGTTTTAACCCCGAACTTAGAATAGACTGAATGAAATGAATTGCCAACACACAGGAAGTACTCTGATCATGATCTGTTAAAACCTTTTCCCATGTATTGACTTATTCTACCGTTTGACTCTTGTAAAGAAGGAAATTGGGTCAATGCTAATAATTGAACATTCTTCTCTCACACATAAACACATTGAAAACTAGCTATAACTTCTTTTGCCTACACATTTCTGAGCATGTTGTCACAGAGCTTGGTTAGGTAAAATGAAAATATATCAAGCCACCAATATGACAATCCACTCCAGTACTATTGCCTAGAAAATCCCATGGACAGAGGAGCCTGATAGGCTACAGTCCATGGGGTCGCAGAGTCGGACACGACTGAACGACTTCATATTCACGTTCACCAACATGACAGAAACCACAAGGTAAAACTGTGATTGCATTTGAGGACATGTTGATATATTAATTTATACCTTAAGGGTTCAGATCTGGCTTGTATGAAACCCTAATTAAAACCAGTCATTAGAAAAAAGAGGCTCAAAGAAGAAGTAAAAATGAAGTCCACATTACCTGACAACATGACATAAGCATAAAAGAAAGATTAAAAATACCATTGAGGCTGAAAGCCTGTAAAATTAGCCTTTTTTAAAAACTACCTTTTACAAAGGACTATGATAAAAATTCAATTTTCTCTGGGGTCTTATATGTCAAAAAAAAAAAAATCTAAAGATAAGAGAACAGAATGGGAACCATGTTCTACAACAAGAAAGTCCAACGCATATTCTTAATACAAAGACCACAGCTCAGAAGTGTGTCTCTGTAGTACTAAATAGATAATTTTAGACTACCATTAAATAGCTCCAAATAAAGGCTAATAAGCCACACACACTCACACATGAAACTAACAAAATTTAAATATTAATAAACACATAGTTTTTAAACAAAATTGTTTCCATTAGAAAACATATTTTGTAATAACACAATGAAATGTTTAAGGACAAAAATAAAAGATGGTAAGCAGGCTCCAAATACTTCTGAAGGAAAAAAAAAATTCTTGTGAAACCCTACAGATATTGGTCAACAAACCAATTGCCTATTGTACCACCACAGTGGTACTTAGGCTAACTGGAGTCACATTTTTGTAAATCAAAGAGAAATTTAAAAATGTGCTTTTTCAACTGTAATTTTAATGTCATGATCTAAGCATGTGGTGTAAAATGTTAGTAGTCAATGAATATAGAGGGCAACTCATACCTTAAATTCCTCCAAGATCTTGTAATTTTTCCCATGATATTCACAAAAGTTTTTGACTTCTTTGCACTCAGGACAGCATCCATTGTGTTCCACTTTGGTACACTTTGGGTGAATTTTAGGGCATTCTGGCTGGTCACAGACAGGTCCATCCAGAGCACAGACACATGGGCAGTTGGAATGCCCTGGGAAAAATCTTTCTCCCAACTTGTATACAAAGCCACTGTCATCCACACACCCCTTCCCTCGATAGTCATCAAAAATCAGGTTGTCGTTACTGGAGGTCTGGTCACCTTCATCAGCAGGATAGTCTTCATGACTAATGGCAGCAGAGGTGACCAATCCGGGGATGACCAATAGCAGTATGCAAGCTTCATGAATATGAAGAGCCATCCCCCTCCTCAATGGCTTCTGGATGTTCTCCTAATATTAGATACGCTCAGCTCCTTCCATGAGAATACAAGAGGGGCAAGCTGAAAACAAATATTTAAAAAGAATGATTTGACATATATAAATAGAATATAGGTTAATTTAAACCCATGCTTTTAATACTTTTGAGATCTGTTTGTTTTAGATCTATTTGGAAGTTTTGTTGTTGTTGTTGAGTTGCTAAGTCATGTCTGACTCTTTGCGGCCCCATGGACTATAGCCTGTCAGTCTCCTCAGGGAAATGCATGGGATTTCCCAAGCGAGAATACTGGAGCAATTTGCCATTTCCTTCTCTAGGGGATCTTCCTGACCCAGGGATCGATCCTGAGTCTTCTGCATTGCAGGCGGATTCTTTATACCACTGAGCCACCTGGGAAGCCCAGTTCGGAAGCTAATAAAACCTCAAATAGACTCAGTTCATGCAACTATCTGCACTTTATTATGAAGTTTGGAGGGTTGATCCTTGACAACATATGCATTAAAATTTGTCCTTTATGAACTTATTTTACCTTGGATATTTAAGCTTTAATTTACCTTTTGAATTTCAAAGGTCCAGCTTTGTCTATCTTGTAATAAGTGGTTTTATGGAGACTCAATTTTACTAGTATTAATAGTTACAATTAACTCAAGAATATCTGAATGCACACTCTTTGAGTTCACTGACAAAACTAAACTAGTGAGTGACAGAATGTATATATGTTACAGTCTTCTGTGTGAAAACTCCAGAGATTAGTGAGAAAACAAGCTGCTTCTAAAAGAAAGACAAAAAAACAACAGTTGAATGCAAATTATCACTGGATGAAGCTGGTGCAAAGGCCTTCCTACTTCTTTATGCCCATAATTGGAGAACAACAGTGGTCTCAGTATGGCTTACTTGTTTAGGTGGATATGAATTTGGATTTTGAAACATAGTTAAGAAGGAAAATAGCACAAGCGTTCCATAGTGAGTAACAGAATGAAAACTTTACATAATAAATAAGAAAATGCCATGTACTGAAAAGGATTTGCTAAAAATAAATTTATTTGTATTATTGTCCACACCTTTATTTTATTCAGGAAGTAAGCTGCTAGTGGGCAGGAAAGATGTATCTGTAAATTATTTTTTACAGTAATTTGAGTCTAATATTCATGTAAGAAATAATACTTGAATTACTTCCATGTAAAATAGCATTCACATAGTCTCAAAAATATACCTCTATTTTTGACATGCCAAAGATACTTGCATTTAGGCAATTTGCACAAAAATGCCACTGTACAACTGTTTGAAGTTTCCTAAAATAATGAGGTATTGTCAATTCATAGAAAATGTACCTTACGTACTTTGGTGTTACTGACTCTTGTAAACTTCACTTAGTATTAGTACTTGATGGGGAGTGTTGGTAGTGGGCTCTTATTTAAATGGTTAGAGTGACAAACTCATACAAAGCCTTGGAGAAATTGTGACTTTAGGGAGTAACGGATAAGAAAAATGTCAAATAATTCATTAGTCTATTTACATGTTGCTGGCTTTATGCCAAGATTGCTAAAATTGTATATAGGGCATTTTCAGATCATTTTACAAGGGTCATTCATTCATTTTTAAGATTATAATATCAGTGATAAACCATCTATTTTAGTCTAACATATGCACATAATAATTTTAAGTAAGATAAAGATGGCATTAGAAAACTTCAATAACTATTATATTTGCATTTTAAGTTAGATATGCAAATTCTGGTAATAGTAAAATGGAAGATAGTATATTCATGCCTTCCTTCAAGAGAAAAAACTCTCTAATATTAGAATTCCTTCTGTGAAGGTGATGATAAAGGAGATGGATCTCTTTTAAAATATGTCAAAAATAATGAGTCATGACAGAACCAAAAAATGCAAACCTATAATTCTACTTGAGAAGCTGGAAGCTCCCTTTGACAAAGCATTTTTTCTCTTAAATTACTATAGAGGCTACAGACATAATACAAGCTTCTGAAAAATCATAATTTTCTAATTAAGTCATGCATTTATACATTTCCTACACACTTAGAAAGTTTATCTTAGACGAAAAAGGAGCTACTGTGCTTTCTTACAGTTTTCTAGTAGTATCTTGTCAATACATGCAAGATAAGCCATATAAAATACCCAGATCATTCTGTTTCAAAAGGACACAGACAGAAAATGATCTCTTTGCAAGCTACAGGTAGGCATTAATGTGTCAGGTTAGGGTAAATGCAAACTCAAAGGTAATATAGGGATGTCGTACTCACTTTATATAAACATTAAACATGCTTTTTAAATATGAAATATATTTTTAAATTTGCATGGAAAAAACAAGGTCTTATCTTCAATGTAAAGAAACTTATTATTTTTAAAAAAGCATTCTTCCTAACTGTGCTACTCTTGTGCAATTTAATATTTATTTTAGAGAAGAAATATTAGAGAATTCAAAATGTTTATCCAAAGATCTTTAATAAGTAAGTAAACACTGCTAAACTGAGGATCGCTTTCCAGCTAAACTTTCCCCCTCCCCACATTGCTACATATGATTTAAAATGACTGCATCTATTTCTTTGAGAAAACAAATATAACTCATGTCATAAGACACTTACCTAATCACTCTGGAGGTTAAATGGTGGTGGTGGGGGTCACAGACCAATACGAACTAAAAGATCACGTTTGTGTTAGGAAAGCAGTTTCTCTTTAATTATCCAAAGAATACATTTTTCAGGCTTGAATTAAAGGCAATCCATTCTACCTCCCATTTCAGAACACAGTCAAGAAGCAGTCTCCCGCCCTTCCAGAGAGAAACACAGCAGACACACATAAGAAATATGCTTTGGACCTGTCTTCAGAATTCAAAGCAAGAAGCAATGCTGGTCCTGTAGCAATCCAAACCTCAGGAGAAGAATCATGTTGAACTTATTTTTAGCCTTTTCCCGGATACTTCTATGAAATTTCCCAGCTGATTATGCCTCCTCCACACATGAGTTCACTTACACAGTATTTGATACAGCAGTAGAGGTGATTTGTCTAGGCTCTGAGGATCAAAATCAGCAACAGCATGCTGTAGCTTAAAGCCCACTCCGCCGGCAATAACATCAGCATCATCCACAATATGTTGCTTGAATCCCCTCTTACACACCAGAAAATGCTAACTGTGGACATGAAGGAAAGGAGCAACTTTAGCTGGGTTTCTGCATCACTGAGAGCAGTTTGCAGACTGCTGATTTGGAGCTCATTCTGCCGGCAGCCGGGAATTCCTCAGCACCACGGACAGCGCCAACAACTGGCTTCTGAGCACAGCTAGGTCGAAATCCCGAGCTGCTCCTTGAGATCAGACTAGAGCATTCTCTAAGCAGTCGCATTTTATACTGTGGATGCGTGCGTTAGGAGGGAAAAAGGCATTTTACGTGCGTGCGATATACCTACTTGCATTGAAATTACAATAAAACACTAATTAAATAATTAAATAAAAAACATTGTAACTATACCCAAAGCATTCTTGCATGGGCTGCAGAGATGAAAGTTCTGAAGAGCTTTGCATTTAGATTTAAGCCACCTGCAGTCTCTGATTATTATTAACAGATAAAGCACAATCATTGATAAAGAATTTGTGAAAACATATGCTCCCAAATTCTACTTGACCCTTTGCTTGTAGAAAGCCTTTCCCCGTGCTATACATAATTACACTTAAGGTCTTCTTTCAGTTTAGATTTGATTCTTTTTTTTTTTTTTTTAAAGTAGCCTGGTTCTCCTGCAGTTTGTTTTCTAACATTCAAAATCAATCTCCTGTAATTCATCTAGTCTGTCATTAGGCGTCATTGTAAAACTGTTTCTTCCAAACCACTAGCAAAGATGCTCTGTTTCGGAATTCTTATCAAAAGGAGAGAGAGAAAAAAAAAAAAGACAAATAAATGGGCAGAAAGTTATTATTTTTTATTGGTAACAGTATGACTACTAACATTTATGTCCAAAGCAAGTTTTCTAGCAAATTGTAGATGTTACCTGCTGACACATTTAACCAGCTATTTACTGGTTTGGGACAGTATGAGGCATCTTCAAGCCTTAAAGGGAATATCGTCTGCAGTGGTATACACTGACCATCAAGACCACGTTCGAACAGTGCCATCAGAGCCTCCAGAGAACAGAGTCTCTCCGTCATGAGAAAATATGACTGTGTGAGCCTCACTCTCATGGCCCATCAGTTTGTGAATCTGCCCAGATTTAAGATCCAGCAAATGGATAACCCCATTGCCACTTGCCTGAGCTAAAACTCGACCTGACAGAGAGAGAGGGGGAGAGAAGAAGGGAGAGAGAAAGAAAATCAAAGTTTTATTTCAAGCAGTAACAGTTTACAAGCAACAAAATATACAGTTTTGTTTCAACTATAATTCAGACTCATGTTAGGTGTCAGTCAGCAAGTCTGAACTAACTCCTGGTTGTATAGGAAATAATCCCAGCCACAATTAAGATATGCCAATGAGTAGTTTTTAAAATTTTTAGATGATCTCTCTATTTTATATGTAGAGGTCATAAAGTGCCCTGCTAGTCTCCTTGTATTTGGGATTAATAAATAATTTTGAGAAGATGAGATCAAAAGCAAGTAAATGATAAACCTTTCTCCTCAAGAGAATTATCTCTGGAAAAGTTTTAAAAGTAGGATTCAAAACTATCTATGGCAAAGATATAAATATACACACTAATAAATAAATATATACACACAGTGGATAATTTATACTTACAATTTATACTAAAATTTGTTTATTATACTACATCACTGCTTAAAACTATAACAATATGCATTTATACTTTAAAAATTGTGATACTTATTAGTCCAACAAACTTTTACTTGGAGTTGAAGTGAAAATAAATACCTTCATTTCAAAAATGTCTCAGCATTTTTAATCTAACTTAAAATTCTGTTAAACTAAAATTTTGTATCATCAAAGAGCTAAATATATCACAGAGTATTCTCATAATTTCTATACCATATATTTGTGAGTGAATAATTTCCTTAAAATGAAAAACATATCCACATACAATTACAACTAAACCTTTTATTAAAGAAATCCTGCCGCAAACTATCAGGGAATTTGGAAGTAAGTAAAAGCAACAAAATATGTCTATATAAGCTTAGTGTGTGAGTTAAATAAGTGATATTAGTACTGTCCATGGGATTATTTAACCATACTTAGAAGGTATATATATATTATCATTCCAGTAATGACATTTAAAATTCATTAAACTCTTTCAACATGTTGTACACTAGATTTAGTAAATTTAATTACTATCTATAATTCCAGATAATCTTACAATATCTAATGATAAAGAAAATAATAACTCTTATATAGGTGAAGAAAAGGAGGCTTGGAAAGGCTAAATAACTTGCTTAAGATGACAACCGAGGTATTGGAGGGAGCTCACATTTAGTCACCAGCACTTTGAATACAGAGTCTGCATTTTTTAGTCATTAGGTTTGTCATATCTAGCACAGCATTGTTATCAGTGACACTTTCTTGACCAATGTTAAGTAGGTGATATACTGTAAAAGTGGAGCTTTCAGTTCAGTTCAGTTCAGTCACTCAGTCGTGTCCAACTCTTTGCGACCCCATGAATCGCAGCACGCCAGGCCTCCCTGTCCATCACCAACTCCCGGAGTTCACTCAGACTCACATCCATCGAGTCCGTGATACCATCCAGCCATCTCATCTTCTGTCGTCCCCTTCTGCTCCTATCCCCAACCCCTCCCAGCATCAGAGTGTTTTCCAATGAGTCAACTCTTCGCATGAGGTGGCCAAAGTACTGGAGTTTCAGCTTCAGCATCATTCCCTCCAAAGAAATCCCAAGGCTTACCATTCCATGTTAAAAATTCTATAATGATATTGTCATAAAGGTCACTGTGAAATATTTAATCACATATTATAACCCAAATTGCCATGAATAGTCTCTAAAACATGGTAAAATTGACCATGATAAATATGGCCTATTTGCAAGATATGGCCTTTATATCTACTGGGCTTCTTCATCTAGAACAAAGCCTGACACAGCAAAGATCCTTAGGATGGACTTGAGTGTCCATAACAGCAGACGTGAATGTTTATTACAAAGCCCCTTCTACCAAGTCTTTGCTGACAGAGATGTTACATATGGATTTCACTTTCAGCCTTACACTATACACAGTTGTTTGTGACTTTCCTAAGAATCAAATGACTTTCTTTGTCTCATCTTCATATAATAACAAGGTAGGTGGTAAATATCATTTTCTATTTTTTTGCAAAGAAAATCAAGCAGAATCAAAGCCCCTAAAGAAAAGGGAAAGAATTTAGCTTTTAAACCTTTTGTTGGAGTCAAATCTCTAAAAATTATAATTGAAAATATTTGTAAAAGTTATTAGTAATTTCTTAAAATTTGATCAATAGAGAAAATAATAATATTGGAATTTGATGACAGGAGTATACTATTTCATAATATAATTAAACAATACCATGCTGCAGCTATTTTAAAAAGGTGTAGCAAGTTCATGGTGAGGTTTGCAGGTTTACTTGAATTCATTTTCAAAAGAGTGTAAGATCATGTGTATCCATCTATCTATTTAACATCATGTTCACCTCTATGAAGTATATTGGATTATTACATGGCACAGAATGTCTGACATCAAAATTAGTGTTACTGGGAATTGAGATGTTTAACTGCTTCTGCTGCTGCTAAGTTGTTTCAGTCGTGTTCGACGCTATGCAACCCCATGGACTGCAGCCGACCAGGCTCCTCCCTCCATGGGATTTTCCAGACAAGAGTACTGGAGTGGGTTGCCATTGCCATCTCCATAACTGCTTCTAGGTTAGAAGATTTTCAAAATTACTTACCAGGATGAGACAATTACTAATCTGGATGTATCAATTACTACATTAGTATCTACTGGTGTGAGAGAGAGAGGGGTGGTGCTCTCAAAAGAAAAAAAAAATCACAGACTACTGGTAACATCTCTAGAAAGTATTTAGAAACATATGCACAGTTATCTTTCTAAACATCCTGATGACTGGCAATAAAAATTAATCTACAGGATGAATCATTTGTCATACCAATGCCACAGTCTTAATGAAAATTTAGGAAGGATAGAAGATTTAGCTACATCAAACTTGGTCAGTGGAATTAAAATACAATAAATATGAAACTTTAAATAGTACATGAAGATTTATGAAAACTTGTACTAACAATGTTGATGTTGAATATGTCTTTAAAAATGTGAAAAATTATTTCTATTTTAAAATTTTATAACATTTTAACAAAATACTTTCTAGAGATGTTACCA
>SJYV01035966.1:54017-74824 GCA_006410875.1 Neotragus pygmaeus
TCAAAGCTATGGCTTTTCCAGTCATGTATGGATGTGAGAGTTGGACTGTGAAGAAAGCTGAGTGCTGAAGAATTGATGCTTTTGAACTGTGGTGTTGGAGAAGACTCTTGAGAGTCCATTGGACTGCAAGGAGATCCAACCAGTCCTTTCTAAAGGAGATCAGTCCTGGGTGTTCACTGGAAGGACTGATGCTAAAGCTAAAACTCCAATAATTTGGCCACCTCATGCAAAGAGTTGACTCATTGGAAAAGACCCTGATGCTGGGAAGGATTAGGGGCAGGAGGAGAAGGGGATGACAAAGGATGAGATGGCTGGCTGGCATCACCGACTCGATGGACATGAGTCTGAATAAACTCTGGGAGTTGGTGATGGACAGGGAGGCCTGGCGGGCTGCAATTCATGGGGTCGCAAAGAGTTGGACACGACTCAGCAACTGAACTGGAACTGTACAGTATATGATTAAAATATTTAGCGTTATAGTTTATCAACAATGATCTAAAAATAAAAGTATTTAAAAATATAAATATTTCAACATGTATTACGTAAAAAATGACTTGCTCCTCTTTTGGTTAACATTTATGTTATCAGGATGCCCAGATTTTTACAAAATAGGGAGAAAGTAGGCAGTCCACGGAGAAGATTGATATAATTTTCTAAGTGTTATTTTTTATGTAAATCAGTAGATATCAATAATGAATGATTATCTTCTGATCCACAAATCTCTGAAAAACTTAATATTTTTTTAAATCTATCAATAATTCAGAATAATTTCTTGTCTGTTAAATCACTATCTTCTTTGCTGACCAATGAGTTTGAATGAGGATAACTTGTATTGCTATTCATTTTACTCCTTTGGATTAATTTGCCAACTTCTTCTGGCTAAAGAAGAAAGTACTAAACTTTGCCTTCACTCAAAGCCAATAAATGAGCCAATAAATCTTTAAAAAATTAGCATTTCTTTCAAATTTTAGTACTAAATATACTTAATATTATAGAGCTCCATTTATACTCTGTTTTAGAAAGAAAATTTTTGAAAAAAAATACAGGTTTAATAATATCTTGAGCAAAGCATTCTCAATTGGATTTGGTATAAAAACTTGAATCTTTGAATCTCTTGATGTATATAAACTGAAATAGCCCATGGAAGTCAAGTGGTAACACTGTATCTGGGTATATGGAATCAATGTGTGAACCAACAAAAATTGGAAACTCATTGCATATTAACAAAATGTGCAAATATTAGTAAAATGCTGGCATTTTAAAAAACTACTGGCAGACTCCTTACTCTCTGAGACACCAGCCCCAAAATATTCCATGGGGATTCTTCAGGCAAGAACACTGGATTGGGTTGCCATGCTCTCCTCCAGGGGATCTTCCCAACCCAGATATGGAACCCAGGTCTCCTGCATTGCAAGCAGATTCCTTATGGTCTGAGCCACCAGGGAAGCCTTTTGATTTTAGATATAAACATGTGGAAATTCAATTTGAGAGTAAATACCAAAAATATCCAAGAGTTACCTTAATCTTTTCACCACTCACCTTTAACCTAGACAAATTCTACTTAAGTTTAGGAATCCTGCATATTACCTACTACAATACTTTTGACATTAATTATGAAATAGCATAATCAACAGCCCACACATGCTTGATGTAGGAGGAGTTGTGGTATGAAATAAATACATAATTTTTTTAAAAAAAAGGAGATGAGTTTGTCTTTCAGTCTGCTAGAATGAATTCACAGTAGCCATTATTTATTGAGCGCCAAGAGCACCACCGGTTACCTCACATGTCCTGCACTCAATCTTAACAGATAGATATTTTCCCTTTTTATGAAGAATGAGACTCAGAGAGGGTAAAGTTGGGATTTTAATTGAAATATTTATTATTTAAAAACTCTTGCTTCTTTTCTTGTTGTTGTTCAGTCGCCCAGTTGTGTCCTACTCCTCGCTACCCCACAGACAACAAAACACCAGACCCCCCTGTCCCTCCCCATCTCCCGGAGTTTGCCCAAGTTCATGTCCAATGCATCAGTGATGCCATCCAGCCATCTCATCCCCTGACACCCTCTTCTCCTTCTGTCCTCAATCTTTCCCAGCATCAGAGACTTTTCCAAGGAGTCATCTGTTCACATCAGATGACCAAAATACTGGAGCTTCAGATTCAGCATCAGTCCTTCCAGTGAATATTCATGGTTAATCTCCCTTAAGATGGGACTGGTTTGATCTCTTTGCTTCTTTTTACTGACTTTAAAATTTCTTTCTTAAATTATAAATCAGATAAGTGTGACATTTGGGGCTTCTCTGTTAATGCCACTGAATTTCCTTATGAAGAAAAGAAAAGAATTACGGGGTTCATTTTAATACTCTGTTAAATTCTGAACATTAAACATCAATGGTCTTCAGAAGTCATTCTTCATACACATCAATTAATTCTTTAACTTTTATTTTATATTGGAATATAGCCAATTTACAATGTTGTTTCAGGTGTATAGTGATTCAGTTATAAATATACATGTATCTATTCTTTCTCAGGTTCTTTTCCTGAATAGGTTATTACAGACTATTGAATAAAGTTCCCTGTGCTATACAGTGGGAGAAGGCAATGGCACCCCACTCTAGTATTCTTGCTTGGAAAATCCTATGGATGGAGGAGCCTGGTGGGCTGCAGTCCATGGGATCGCAAAGTTGGACACAACTGAGCAGCTTCACTTTCACTTTTCACTCTCATGCATTGGAGAAGGAAATGGCAACCCACTCCAGTGTTCTTGCCTGNGTCGATGTATGGCAAAACCAATACAGTATTGTAAAGTAGAATAAAGTAAAAATTTAAAAAAAAGAAAGAAATAAAAGGAGACATTTTTAAAGGAAAAAAAAGAATAAAAACTTCTCAGCTGATTTATGCTGATGTTTGATTGAAACCAACTCAATAATATAAAGCAATTATCCTTCAATTAAAAATAAATAACTTTTTTAAAAAGAAAAAAAAATCTCAAAAAACTAACTTTCACTGGTTAAAAATTTTTTTTGTTTTGTGCTTGATTTATTTCTGTTCTAATCTTTATTACTTCTTTTCCTTCTGTTAACTTTGGGCTTAACGTGTTTTTCTTTTTCTTGTTCCTTGAGTCGTAAAGTTAGGTTGTTTGAGAAATTCTATAAACTTTTCTCTTAATATTGGTTTAGTAGTATTCCAGAAGTCTTGGTATGCTGTATTTGTTTGTTTGTTTGTTTGTTTATTTCTCTTGAGATGCCTTCTAAACTCATTTTCTATTTTCTTTTTGGCTCAATGTATCAAGAATCAGTTGTTTAGTTTCCACATAGTAGTTTCCATGAATTTGTGAATTTTCCCATTTTCTTAGTGCTATTGATTTCTAGTTTCATTCAACCAAGGTAAAAAAAAGATACTTGAGATGGTTTCAATCCTGAATCGGTAAGACTGCTTTGTGACCTAAGATTTGATCTATTCTGGGGAANTTTCCATGAATTTGTGAATTTTCCCATTTTCTTAGTGCTATTGATTTCTAGTTTCATTCAACCAAGGTAAAAAAAAGATACTTGAGATGGTTTCAATCCTGAATCGGTAAGACTGCTTTGTGACCTAAGATTTGATCTATTCTGGGGAATGTTGTGTGTGCAGTTAGAATGTGTGCTCTTTTGTTGTTGGGCTGAAAGTCCTGAATATGCCTTTTAGGCTCATTTGGTACATAGTGTTCTTCCAGGTAGCTGTTTATTAATTTTCTGTCTGGATGTTCTATCCACTACTGAAAACTACTGTGGTGTTGTCACTTTTCCTCTTCACACATGTAAATGTTTCTTGATATATTTAAGTTCTCTGATGTTGGGTACATCTATAACTATTAAACCTTCCCATTGGATTGACCATTTTATCATTATAATGTTCTTTGTCTTTAGAGATAGTTTTTGACTTAAAGTTTACTTTTTTTTCCCCCCTGATATTAGCACAGCCAGACTTGCTTTCTTGGACCATTTTCTTGTCACCATTTTCATGGATTATATTTTCCTACTCCTTGACTTTCTGCCTCTGTGTGTCCTTGTATCCTTTGTAGATAGGATATAGTTGGATTTTGTTTTTTAACCTATTTGCCATACTATGCCTTTTTAATTGGAGAGTTCAATGCATTTACATTTAAAGTATTGACAGGTGAAGACTTAACATTGCTTTTTTATTGTTTTGTTTGTTTTGCATTTTTTGTTCCCATCTTCCTCTCTTGCTCTTTTTGTTATTTGATAATTTTTGGAAGTGAATTGCTTTGGATCTCTTCTCTTTATCTTCTGTATATTTATTATAAGTTTTTTTTTTCTTTGTGGTTACCTTGAGCATAAAATATTTTGTAGTTATAATCATTTAAGTTGATAACAACTTCCATCACACTTTTTTTTTTTAACCAGCTCAAACACTGTGACTACAGAANGATCTCTTCTCTTTATCTTCTGTATATTTATTATAAGTTTTTTTTTTCTTTGTGGTTACCTTGAGCATAAAATATTTTGTAGTTATAATCATTTAAGTTGATAACAACTTCCATCACACTTTTTTTTTTTTACCAGCTCAAACACTGTGTTTCTGTAGTCACAATTTGCTTTTAAAAAAATTATGTATCCATTAACAATTTATCTTTTACTTTTATATTAGGGTGAAAAGTAATTTACATATTACTAGTACATGTGTAACATTATTCTGTGTTTGTGTCTATTTTTCCTTTACTAGTAAGATCTATGCATTCATACAGTTCTGCCTTACAGTTTACCATATTTTTTATTTTGATTTGAAGAACTCCCTTAAGCAATTTTTTTGCAAAGCAGGGGTAGTGGTGACAAACTCCCTTCATTTTTGTTTTCTTGCCTATTTTGTGTTTTGTCTTTCAGTTTATTTTTCTCTCTTTTATTCTTAAAAAAATAATTTTTTCAGGTAAAATGTTCTTAATTCATAGACTTTTCCTTTGGTATTTTGAAATATGTCATTCCACTCTCTCCTGGCCTACAAGGTTTCTGTTGAGAAATCCACTCAGTCTTACTGAGAGGTGGGAGTGTGGGGCTTATATATGGTAAATTATTTTCCTCTTCCTACTTTCAAAATTTTGTCTTTGTCTTCGACTTTTGACAATTTGATTATGTGTCTTGGTGTAGTGTTGTTTGGTTTGCTCGTATTTAAGATCATTCATAAATCTGGATATCCATTTCCCTCATTAGATTCCAGGAGTTTTCAGTCATTACTTAAAAAAAAAAAATCCTTTCTGCCCCTTTCTCTCTCTTCTCCTAGGACTCCTATAAAGCAAATATGGTTCAGTTGATGTCATAAAATTCTATAGGCTTTCATTATTTTCTCTTTTGATTGGATCATTTCAAATAACCTATGTATGAGTTAGAGGATTCTTTCTTCCACTTGACTGAGTCTGCAGTTGCTCTGTATTGCATTTTTAAAAAATTTCATTTCTTATATCCTTTAGCTCCAGAATTTCAATGTGGTTCTTTTATTTTATAATGTCTAACTCTGATGAAGTTCCCATTTTGTCCGTGTACTGTTTTCCAGATTATGTTGTCTATCTGTGACTTTCCTGAAATAAATTTGAATCAGCTTTTATTTATACATAGATGGTACCATTCAATGGATATTGCTGATTAACATACGTGAAGTAGCTCAGTCGTGTCCGACTCTTTGTGACCCCATGGACTGTAGCTTATCAGGCTCCTCCATCCATGGAATTTTCCAGGCAAGAATGCTGGAGTGGATTGCCATTTCCTTCTCCAGGGGATCTTCCTGACCCAGGAATCAAACCTGGGTCTCCTGCATTGCAGGCAGACACTTTACTGTCTGAGCCACCAGGGAAGCTCCATTTAAACATAAGGGACTAGAATAAGCACTCTGGAAGACACAGGAATATATGAGTTACTCCACAACTTTTAGAGAAAATCCAATGTACAGATAAACATGAGCTATTTTCTTAAGCTACAATGTAATACAAGAGAAAAAACTAACTGTTCCAGGCAGAATGTAAGGTGTGTTCTCACAGAAGGAGAGAGAGAGTACCCTAGGACAACAGAGGAGATGGGGATTAAATGTACCTGGAGCATGAGAGAGGGTTTCCTAGAAGAAGGAGAATTTGAGATGTCTTAGTTGGACCTCCATTCACCCAAGCAAAAGTAGACTTTGCAAGAAGTATTGAGAGCAGGTAGTTGATGTGAGTAGTCCAGCAGGGGAATGGGACAATAAATGAGGGAAAATAAAGTCAACAAGGGGGTACAATTATTAAGCTACTAGAGCTTTTTCAGTGGTTCTGTAGCTGCAACTTGGGGAGAAGCTCTAGAACAGTCTATAAAGTACACATCCAGAATTATTCCAACCAAGGAATAAATAGTAGGGAATTTATACCCCCATATTTCTCAGTCATTGGTTAAGGGTTGCTCCTAGAGGGATATTACTTTCTAAGCACTCCTGGTCCACAGAAGAATAGCTTCTATCCCTAGGAGGCCAACTGAAGAAAACGAGAAATTCAGTTCTAAAGCAAATACAAGTAATCTCTGAAAATCTTCAAATACCCCCTTGCTATTTATTCAGTGTCTCTATTTGTCAAATACACACAATATAGTGATTTAAAGTAGGCAACTTCTGAGGTGGCAGTGCCAAAGTATTGCTGTCTCACTGTAAGTAGCTTAAAGATTACCCAGTATAATAATGTTTTCATAACCAAAAGCAACTTAGTCTATCTTCTGTCAAACATTCCTCAGAATAGGAAACAAGGAATTTAACACCTGGCACACATATATCTAATCTATTCCAATGATTCCTGAGCAGACATGACCTTCTAATGTTTCTCTGTAAAAGTTCCATAAAACAAAACGTCTGGGGAGAAGAAATTCGTAATAATCTGAATTGTAAACATGTGACTGTGATCTAAAAACTGTAGCTATAATAGTATGCCAAGCTAAATAATAACTTTTAAAACTGCTTTGATTACTTAACACTTTATGCATATTGATAATCTAATCAGTTTCCACTCCTGGAAAGTGCCCATTTGAGTCATGCAAGCAAACAACATTCCGTCATGCTCTATTATCTCTGCTTTCATTAACCATCATTGAATATTTTTTAACCTTCAAACTTGGAAACAATCTATACTTTGGAAGGCATAGCTCACAATCCAAAGAAAGGTTTGATTTGATGAAATGAGCAAATGAATTTAGTGCTACCTTTGAGTTTCCTACTGCTCACAATGATAACCTACAGACTTTGGTAGGTCATCTTCACTATGTAAGTCCACTTACACAAAGAGACAACACAGCTAAATACAAAATATCAAATAACAACATAAAAACCAAAACTTTTTTTTTTCCTATTATGACTTGACTGCTACCTATTTGGAGTATTCTTGAAGGGCTATAGAAAAGGCTAGAAGTAGTAAAAACATGTAGAACTGGAGTCAGAAGAACAGAGTTCAAGTCCTTCCCTGACAAAAAGTTGCTGTAATAGGTATAGAATGAATAATGTATAAATGTTCATGGCATTGATACTCCAATTAAAAACTGTAATTTTGATTATTTCTATATTTTGCGTATGATCAGTACTTTGAATTCAAAATCCAGCTGTCATTTACTGCTACTCACCTTGAATAATTTACTCTTTAGATTTCCTCATCTGCAAAACAAGATTACGATCACTTACTTTTCAGGATTACTTTGAGAAGTAAATGAGATCATATGTACAGGAGAACCTAGCACACGTCTAAAGCACATGTCTGCCATGAAGTCCCCTTCTTTTCACCCCTCTGCTCCTGCACTGCTTTTATTTGTGTTTTGTAGACTGTAAATTCCCTTAGGGACAGAGATATATCTTATTTATTTTCTGAAGAGGCCCAGCACATAGTCCTGATCTTTACACAGGGTAGGCATTAAATTTTTTAAAGAAGTGAACAAACATGTATTGAAGCTAATTTTAGATTATAGTTCTAAACGAAAAATGGAGACATGCAATGTTTTTGAGCATGGAAAAGACATGGGAAATATTCTAGGAAGTTTATGTGATGTTTGAGAAATACAAGAGTTTATATGAGAAATGACTCTTTAGGAATAAACTTTGTAATCAAACTGCCAAAACATATATTGATAAGTGAGCGAGTCCCTGGAACTAATCGTCTTGGAAGGCTGTTCTAAGATTTTCCTTTTGCTCATGACATTTTAAATAACTGCTTTGAGAGTTTGCATATGAATCACAAGGGGAAATGAGCATAATATTTTATAGCCAGATTTCAGTTTTAAAACCAAAAGTAGTTATTTAATTACTACTCCCAAACTTGGTGATCTGCTGTGGCTTGAAAGGACTACTATTATCTATAAGCAGATGAACATTAAAGTACAGAGATTTCTCAGTCTAATAATACACAGAAAAACATGACACATGAATGACATATGTTTGAAGACAATTTTAAAATAAATTCCCAAAGATATACTCAGTAATAGCAACACTGTCTAGTAAAGACAGTTTCACAAGATATTTATTTGGAATATAGTGAGATTCATCTAACTACTTCTAGAGAGATGTTTAGTAACACTTTAATCACATTATTTTGTTAATGTATATATAAGAGGCTCCACATTAACCCTGTTAAATATATATACTTATATATGCACAAAATATACAAATAATATGGCTATACCAGCTAGACCAAAGTCACAGCTTTCCTGGTCCACTTCAGTATCGGCCACCCTCCTAGGTAAATACAATGAAAAACTATCAGCTTAATCATCCCTACCGTCTCCTTCCTCCATGTCAGTTACTCATTCTCATAAACACAACTTAAACCTTATCATCACTCCAGATCACTCCACCTCCAAAATGACTAATACAACATCCCACTCTGTTCACAGTCCCCTACTCTTCTAGCTTGCTTGCTTATCTACTCTCATCTTAAACATTCTTCAGCCTAATTGGACTCTCCAGGGCCTCCTATGGTATTGCTCTTTTATATCCTAACCTTTCAGCTCCTCTCCCCACCCTCACTGCTACTACCCAGGTCTAAGCTACCATAGTTAGTTAATGTGTCTATTGTGATAAACTCCCAATGGATCTCCCTGCGTCTGCCTGTCCTCAACAGTCTACTGAGTCTATTCTTGGCTGAGCAGTTAGAGTAATTCTTGAAACAGATAAGTCCTGTAGGGGAACTCTTCTGCTCGGTACTATCTAATAAAATAGTTAGAATAAAGATCAAAGTCCTAATAATGACCTGTAAAAGCATACATGACCTGGTCCCTTGTTGCCTATGTGACTTCATTTTTTTTCATTTCCCCTTGCTAACTGTAATCCAACCACAGCCTTCTCAACGCTACTCAGAACATAGTACAGACACACTGAATTGCTCTTCTTGCAGGCAGTACTGTTCTCTCAAGGGTCTTCATGGTTTACTCCTTCACCTCCTTTAAGTTTCTGCCCAAACGTTCCTTGTCAATGAAACATTTTGACCATCCTGTTTCAAGAAGCAAATAAACTCCCCTACCTCACCAGCTCTACACTCTTTCTCTGCTTTTTTGCTACAGACATATTACCATCTGACAAACTACATTCCCTTAATTTTTTGTATTGCCCATTGTTTACTGAATTCTCATTAAAATATAAGATTCATAAGGGCAGAGACTTTTGTTTCTCACTCACTGATATAGTCCCTATTCCTAGAACAATGCTTTGGACATGGTAGGCATCCGATGATTATTTAATAAATGCTGCTTAGATTTCATGGTCTATTATTTCAACTGTATTTTTTGCCACCAAATTTGTGTATATAAATGTCTAGATGATTAAGTTAATTCTTAAAGATGATAAAGGAAAAGTTTCGTTCAAGTTGGGATTTAAATAATCTTATGAGGGAACTAAAAAATTCTTCTGAAGCTAGAGAAACTAAACCAGGGATTGAACCCGTGTCTTTTGCACTAGTCGGTGGGTTCTTTACCACTGAACCACGAGGAAAGCCGTTATAAACTATGGCTATTGGATGCCTACTTGAAAGATGTGATTCTCTTAACCCAGTTAGAAATACAGCTTTGACCTTCCAGTTCAAGTTCAGTTCAGTCATTCAGTTGTCTCCAACTCTCTGCGATGCCATAGATTGCAGCACGCAGGCTTCTCTGTCCATCCCCAACTCCTGGAGCCTACTCAGACTCATGTCCATNCCAGTTAGAAATACAGCTTTGACCTTCCAGTTCAAGTTCAGTTCAGTCATTCAGTTGTCTCCAACTCTCTGCGATGCCATAGATTGCAGCACGCAGGCTTCTCTGTCCATCCCCAACTCCTGGAGCCTACTCAGACTCATGTCCATTGAGTCAGTGATGCTATTCAACCATCTCATCCTCTGTGGTCCCCTTCTCCTTCCTCCATCAATCTTTCCCAGCATCAGGGTATTTTCCAGTGAGGCAGTTCTTCACATCAGGTTGCCAAAATACTGGAGTTTTGACTTCAACATCAGTCCTTCCAGTGAACACCCAGGACTGATCTCCTCTAGGATTGGCTAGTTGGATCTCCTTGCAGTCCAAGGGACTCTCAAGAGTCTATTGCTACACCACAGTTCAAAATCATCAATTCTTCGGTGCTCGGCTTTCTTTATAGTCCAACTCTCACATCCATACATGACTACCGGAAAAACCATATCTTTGACTAGGCGGACCTTTGTTGGCAAAGTAATGTCTCTGCTCTTTAATATGCTGTTTAGGTTGGTCATGGTTTTCCTTGGAAACAAACAGAGATCATTCTGTCGTTTTTGAGATTGCATCCAACTACTGCATTTCAGACTCTTTTGNACTTTGCCTTCACTCAAAGCCAATAAATGAGCCAATAAATCTTTAAAAAATTAGCATTTCTTTCAAATTTTAGTACTAAATATACTTAATATTATAGAGCTCCATTTATACTCTGTTTTAGAAAGAAAATTTTTGAAAAAAAATACAGGTTTAATAATATCTTGAGCAAAGCATTCTCAATTGGATTTGGTATAAAAACTTGAATCTTTGAATCTCTTGATGTATATAAACTGAAATAGCCCATGGAAGTCAAGTGGTAACACTGTATCTGGGTATATGGAATCAATGTGTGAACCAACAAAAATTGGAAACTCATTGCATATTAACAAAATGTGCAAATATTAGTAAAATGCTGGCATTTTAAAAAACTACTGGCAGACTCCTTACTCTCTGAGACACCAGCCCCAAAATATTCCATGGGGATTCTTCAGGCAAGAACACTGGATTGGGTTGCCATGCTCTCCTCCAGGGGATCTTCCCAACCCAGATATGGAACCCAGGTCTCCTGCATTGCAAGCAGATTCCTTATGGTCTGAGCCACCAGGGAAGCCTTTTGATTTTAGATATAAACATGTGGAAATTCAATTTGAGAGTAAATACCAAAAATATCCAAGAGTTACCTTAATCTTTTCACCACTCACCTTTAACCTAGACAAATTCTACTTAAGTTTAGGAATCCTGCATATTACCTACTACAATATTTTTGACATTAATTATGAAATAGCATAATCAACAGTCCACACATGCTTGATGTAGGAGGAGTTGTGGTATGAAATAAATACATAATTTTTTTAAAAAGAAAGGAGATGAGTTTGTCTTTCAGTCTGCTAGAATGAATTCACAGTAGCCATTATTTATTGAGCGCCAAGAGCACCACCGGTTACCTCACATGTCCTGCACTCAATCTTAACAGATAGATATTTTCCCTTTTTATGAAGAATGAGACTCAGAGAGGGTAAAGTTGGGATTTTAATTGAAATATTTATTATTTAAAAACTCTTGCTTCTTTTCTTGTTGTTGTTCAGTCGCCCAGTTGTGTCCTACTCCTCGCTACCCCACAGACAACAAAACACCAGACCTCCCTGTCCCTCCCCATCTCCCGGAGTTTGCCCAAGTTCATGTCCAATGCATCAGTGATGCCATCCAGCCATCTCATCCTCTGACACCCTCTTCTCCTTCTGTCCTCAATCTTTCCCAGCATCAGAGACTTTTCCAAGGAGTCATCTGTTCACATCAGATGACCAAAATACTGGAGCTTCAGATTCAGCATCAGTCCTTCCAGTGAATATTCATGGTTAATCTCCCTTAAGATGGGACTGGTTTGATCTCTTTGCTTCTTTTTACTGACTTTAAAATTTCTTTCTTAAATTATAAATCAGATAAGTGTGACATTTGGGGCTTCTCTGTTAATGCCACTGAATTTCCTTATGAAGAAAAGAAAAGAATTACGGGGTTCATTTTAATACTCTGTTAAATTCTGAACATTAAACATCAATGGTCTTCAGAAGTCATTCTTCATACACATCAATTAATTCTTTAACTTTTATTTTATATTGGAATATAGCCAATTTACAATGTTGTTTCAGGTGTATAGTGATTCAGTTATAAATATACATGTATCTATTCTTTCTCAGGTTCTTTTCCTGAATAGGTTATTACAGACTATTGAATAAAGTTCCCTGTGCTATACAGTGGGAGAAGGCAATGGCACCCCACTCTAGTATTCTTGCTTGGAAAATCCTATGGATGGAGGAGCCTGGTGGGCTGCAGTCCATGGGATCGCAAAGTTGGATACAACTGAGCAGCTTCACTTTCACTTTTCACTCTCATGCATTGGAGAAGGAAATGGCAACCCACTCCAGTGTTCTTGCCTGGAGAATCCCAGGGACAGAAGTGCCTGGTGGGCTGCCATCTCTGGGGTCACACAGAATCGGACACGACTGAAGCGACTTAGCAGCAGCAGCAGCAGTGCTATACAGTATGTCTTTCTTGATTATTTGTTTTTATATAGTGGTGTATATATGTTAATTCAAAACTCCTAATTTATCCCCTTCCTGATTTTCCCCCTTTTGTTAGTCTTGTTTGTTTTCAAAGTCTGTGGGACTGTTTCTGTTTTGCAAATTCATTTGTATCATTTTTTTTATACTTCACATATAGGTGACATCATTTGATATTTGGCTTTATCTGACTTAATTTCACTTAGTATGATAGGTCCATTCATGTTGCTACAGATGGCATTATTTCATTTTTTTTTAATGTCTGAGTAATATTCCATTGTAAATATATACCCCATCTTCTTTAATCATTCCTCTGGTTGCTTCCATGTCCTGGCTATTGTAAATAGTGCTGCAACAAATACTGCGGTGCATGCATCTTAACAAATCAGCTTTCCCTGGACATATGCCAATGAGTGAAATTACTGTTTTATCTTGTACATAAAGGTTGCTGCGCTCTCCTCCAAGGCTCCAAAGCTCTCCCTCCAGCCAGGCTCATCTGCCCTCAGGTGAGTCCCAGCGTTCAGGAATCTTTCTCCTTTCACCCTGAGGCACAGGTCCCATCTAGACTTTTCCCCTCTTTTTCTTTTGTCCTACTCAGTTATGTGGAGGTGTTCTTGCCCTTTTGGATGGTTGAAGTCTTCTACCAGCATTCAATAAGTGTTCTGTGGAAGTTGTTCTACTTGTATATCTGCTGTATTTGTGGAAGGAAGTGACTCCACTCCTCAGCCATCTTCCACATATATCAATTCTTAAATGCACACATTCTAGAGTATATGTTGTACTTACTAAACAGACTCAATGATTCATCCCTTCCCACATTTCCAGCAAAATTATCTGTCTAGCTCTTCCATTTCACTTTTGTTTACTGTATTCTGTTTTTCAGGCTCCAAACTGCAGTGACACTTTCATAACCTTTTATCCCTCTCCAGCCTCAACCTGGCCTTTATCCGTTTGTCTTTTCTTTTCTACAATTTTTCCATTTTCAACTGTTATGTTGACAACATCAGAAGTCCTTAATTTTAGATGTTAGGACCATTGAAAAGATAACCCCAGGTGATTTTTTTGTTACAATTTCTTTACCATTAAATCAGTCTACAATAATTCCTAAAGCGTTCTTCAATTATGCCACTCCTATCCAAAACAAATACCATAAACTTGAATAGAACAACAACAAAAAAAGCCACAACAGTGACAACAAAAATTTGTTACAACTCTCAACATGCTCAGGTTATATTTTATGTTTGGATCTAATCACCTCACTATAAATACTCAGATGAAGTGACTTGCCCAAGGTAAGAAAATATATTCATGGTAATTGTGGAACTTTGTTAAAATCATATCTTTGACTTCCAAATCAGTGCTCTTTTTACTGTTTCCTTTTTACACTAAGTAACATCATAGTTACTCAGTTAACATGGCTTTTAAGCCCTCTTCACTAATACAAATCTGCATCTGCTCACCCAAGTGTACTCTTACATGGACTCTGTGTTCTCCATTAAAAATCTGCCATCATTTCTCAAGTATATTTTTTCATTTCTTTACTTTTGAATTACTGTTTCTGTTATTCCTCTGGTAGGATATTTTATTCTGTCTTTCATGGTTAAAGGATAGCTGTCTTCATGTTTAAAGTGTTATCCTCCTTCTCTTATCCTCCTCAGTCATGTCTGACTCTTTGTGATCCCATGGACTGTAGCCTACTGCTGCTGCTGCTGCTGCTGCTAAGTCGCTTCAGTCGTGTCTGACTCTGTATGACCCCATAGATGGCAGCCCACCAGGCCCCACTGTCCCTGGGGTTCTCCAGGCAAGAACACTGGAGTGGGTTGCCATTTCCTTCTCCAATGTGTGAAAGTGAAAAGTGAAAGTGAAGCCGCTCAGTCGTGTCTGACTCTTAGCGACCCCATGGACTGCAGCCTGCTAGTCTTCATGAGTTCTCTAGGCAAGAATACTGGAGTGGGCTGCTATTCTCCAGGGAATCTTCCTGACCTAGGGATCAAACCTAGGTCTCCTATGTTGCAGGCAGGTTCTTTACTGTCCAAGCCAGCCAGGAAGCCCATCTTCATGGTCTCTTATCTTATTTTCCTAAGAAAAATTGATCCATTGATTAAATCCCAGTTCAAAATGATTCTCTTCACCAAGGTGTACAAGGCATCTCTAATGGGGAAGATCTTTCTTTCTCTTCTGAGCATTTATGGCACTTTATTCCTACATTCATATTGTAATAAGATGCCATACATTATAGTTAAATATTTATCTTGCCTTCTTAACTTTGTGATTACTCTAAACTGAATCATGTATATTTTTGCTTTTTCACTCCAGTTTAGCACTGCTGCAGTCAATAGTCGTAACTGTTTTCACAACTACCTTTTTAGTCCTTTATATTTGCCACACACCATTCTAAACACTTCACACACATTATCTCATTTTATCCTTACAACAACCTCATGAGATGAATACATACCTGCACTACCCATTATAATAGCCACTACTCATATATGGCTACTGACTGAGCATTTGAAATGCAGCTAATACAAACTGAAATGTGTTACAACTGTAAAATCCTCACCAGATTTTAAAGACTCAATATGAAAAAAAAGAATGAAAAATATTTCACTAATCATTTTATATTGATTACATAGCACCATACTAGTGGATATACTGTATTCAATTAAAAATCTTTTAAAATTAATTTCATCAGATTTTTAAAAAACATGGCTACTTAGAATTTTAAACTATACATGTGGTTCACATTATTATCCACAGAGTATGCTAGCATACACTCTGCTTCATGGAGGAGGAAAATGAGAGAGATAAAAACAACTTCCCCCAAAGTCACGCAGCTTAAAGTGGTGGAATCTGGAAATGAGGACTATATGAATCAAAAGCTAAAGCTCTTATCCTCCAGGTCATGCCCTAATACCTCCAGATGAATTTTTATTGATTGGCTCAATGTTGTCTCTCCCACTGTGATTAAGCTGCGCTCACTAAAATGTAACATGCGTCAGAGTAAATATCTCTTGGGTGTGCAGCTTCAGTTTCCAGCTGAATCTATGCCTGCTCCCAGGAATACCTGAAATTAATTTCTATTTAAGTAAAAGAAATATTTCAAAAATTTCATTTCTATGGTTACCCTAATGGTACTTGTTGACTCCAAGAATCTTATTGTATAATTAGCTTCCTGGGAATACGTGAGAGAACTAGGAAAGCAGTTTTTGTTCTTTTAGAGCTCATAGGGCTCAATCAGGTATTCGAGATTCATCAGAGCCTTAGTGAGCAGAAACGGTAAGTGTTAAGATGTAATAAACTTGAGTTTTGTTCTAGGGGAAACAGACCAGAATACACCTTCCTTCCAATACTTATGTTTTCAACATTGACTGACATTTCCTCAGCTCACCCAAATAGTATTTTTGAATACAGTGGACATATTTTATCCAATAAAACTACTCTCTTTTGTTGAAAAATTTCAACTTGATTTGCATCAGAGATTTCTTCAGAATTAAAAAAAAGGACAAAAATCAAATTTTTAGGTTAATAAAGTGAAATTATCTAAAGTAGAGATATTTGGACTTGATTATATAATTCATAGTCCCTGAAATTCCAAATGAAAGTCAAGAGATGAATGAAGCCTTTCCATAAATAAAGGAGGTAGTGGTTCAGTGACACTTTCCACAATAGTTTATACACTGACCAGAATAATGCCATTTTGTAATGGAACAGTCAGATGAGGAAAATAGGCAGTATATGGTTATGGAATTTACCAAGTTATATTGACAGACCTGTCAATATTATATGTTATAACAGGTTTTGGTTATACTTCACAACACTAGTTAATGTATCAAGAATTGGAATTTGAGCTTTCTTGGAAAAGTCCTTGATTGATCTAATAATATTTACCCAATAAACCATAATTATCATGTACTATTAGCCAAAGCAATTGTTTGGATCAAAGATGCATAGAGTCCTATTTAACAAAACTATATCTACTAAAATTATATATTTATTGTTAGATAGTTAATTTAGAAGACATACTTTCCTATTATTCTATGTATATACATACAACACACATTAGTTAAAAGGTCAAAATGTTCACTTGTATCTTTGATCATGTAACCAAAATATAAGTTGCCAGCAATATGAGTCAAATGTTGACTAAAACTATATAGTTTTCTATTATTTACATCACCAGGAATAGCATCATTCTGTATAAATGCATGTGTCTGCATAAATGGAATTCTGTTATAAGAAACAGGAGCAAATTCAAAAATTTTAAGCTTATTGCAAATAAAGAAAATGTGGATGAAAAACATCATTATCTTTCTCATTAGAATAAATTCAGTAATTTCTCATGATTATTCATGCTTTAAATAAATTTCAAGCAATGTTTTCCCCCACAGAAACAAAAACACCCAATTTATATTTCATTCAAATTGGTCTCATACACAAATCATAGGAAGTTTATCACAGATATACATGAATGAAGTCTAAAACAGTTGTATGCTGTATATGAAATATCATATCAGAGTGAAGAAGGGAGGCTTTGATCAATAAGGAAATGATTTTTATACACATCAGAACCAATCTGAAGCAATTCTCCTGATCAATATGGATAGGCAGAAATGCTTCTCAGTATTTATTACCTGTGGAGAGCATTATTGATTAATTCTATTGATTTTTAGAATGCATGTAGAGAGGCATCTGTTGTTTCTTTAAAAGATGTCTCAAAATGAAAAGCATCAAGAAACTATTTAAGTTTTGAGGATTTGCATTAATGGCTCAACCTGGATCATTACTCAGAGTTTCAAAAACATCATTGAAGGAGATGTGAAATTTTATTTAGTTTATTTCACACCCTATTGCCAATAAATACATTTCAGAAAAAAATATTTCTTGGGAATTTAATTTGCCTAAGTGCTGGTAACAATGTTTAAACTTTACAGTATTTTTTTTTTTACTATGTATACTCTTGCTAATGGGTCTTAACTTTTCTCATATAGGTAGTATGGCTTGAACAAGGATTAACTTGAGTCAAAGTGTAAATACAGGTAAAAAATAAATGCATTTTAAATTTATCAGGGAAGAAACTCATGTGTCATAAAATGACAATAGTGAGAAAGTTTCAACATCTTATTTTGGGACTCTAGTCAAGCAGATATGTTTACTTTAGAGTAGACAATACGTTTAATGCATACAATGCATGAAGATAAAGTTTACTTAAACTTGGTATGGACTGTTATTTATTAAGTGAACTTTGTTCTACAGAGTATGTCTTATAGGTTCATCTTAAATAAATATAGTAACTGTCTTTTGACTTACACTTGAAAACCATGTCATGTATAGGAAGGCAGTTCTTTGATGTTGCAGAAATTTCTAAAACTCAGCAGGTGAATAAATCCAAAAATTAAAGCTTTTCCCTGCTAGAAACAGAACTTATTGTCTTACTATATGTAGTTTTTAAAATATGTTCTCCCTACTAGGGGAGCATGAATGAGTATCTTCCTAAACAAGTGCCTTCTAAATATTATAGAAATCCCTTGGAAGATGCACCGAAAGTCCTAAAAATGTTCTAACTAATTGTTGTACCTATTTAGGCTATCAACAGCCACCTGCTTTCATTAAGAAATCCTTGTAGACCTCTTTCCTAACTTGGTCTTCACCTAGGCAGCTTATCAGTGTTGAAATAATATTTATTCAGGGACCCATGCACCTGGAGCCCTGCAAACATTTCAGAAAAGCTCTTGCTGATGTCAGAGGAAAATCTAGTTTGAGTTCAGTAATGGGAATCAGATAAGCTGTGAAAAACTGAAGTTCAGAGCAAATCATAAACTTCATTGTTCATAAGTAGAGAAAGGACCTATAAAGGCTTATATTTTATACACAGTAATTAAAACTATTAAATTTTATTATAAATGAATTAAAACACTCAGTATTTCTCTTACACTTAAACCATAATATTTACTACGGTTTAAAAGTCAGAGTTCTAATATTTTGGAAATTTTTCCCTTTATGGACATTCTCATCATCATTAACTTCATCACAAGGGAATTTTCCTTCCTGAATGTGGAGTCCTGTCTGTGGGAAAGAAAATAATGTCAGTTTCTGTTGGCTCATGTTGAGATGGTGAATTATTAATAATTGCACCCTTATTTTTAGAACTTCATCCTTTCCTAACTCTATGGCAAAATAATAGTTACAGTCAAGAAGATGCAAATATGTAATCAAAGAACTATAGTCTGATGGTAACCTCTTCACCTCTTGCCAGAAAAAAAAAAGAGAAAAGAATGGCTGGGAGACCAAATGTGAAAGTTCTTTTGAGTACTGATTGACTAAATAAATTAAAGATAGTATAATTTGAGGTATATAAGAAAATCATTAAACTCTTTGAAATCATAGATTAGGCTAAATTCCAAATCTGTTGTAATTCATTACCTGAAAATACACAGTCCTAACATCTAATTGCTATGTTACCTTTAAAATGATCTGAAAGTGAAAGTGAAGTCGCTCAGTCGTTTCCAACTCTTTGTGATCCCATGAACTGTAACCTCCCAGGCTCCTCTGTCCATGGGATTTTCCAGCAAAAGTGCTGAGGTGGGTTGTCATTTCCTTCTCCAGAGGATCTTCCCAACCCAAGGATGATCTGAATGGGTTGGTAAAAATGCAGCCACTAACTGCCATGTGGTGCTATGCTGTGCTTAGTTGCTCAGTCACGTCTGACTCTTTGCAACCCCATGGGTTGTAGCCCTCAGGCTCCTCTGTCCATGGGGATTCTCCAGGCAAGAATACTGGAGTGGGCAGCTGTTTCTTTCTTCAGGGGATTTGCCCAATCTAGGGATCAAATTCGGGTCTCCAGTATTGCAGGCAGATNCCATGGGTTGTAGCCCTCAGGCTCCTCTGTCCATGGGGATTCTCCAGGCAAGAATACTGGAGTGGGCAGCTGTTTCTTTCTTCAGGGGATTTGCCCAATCTAGGGATCAAATTCGGGTCTCCAGTATTGCAGGCAGATTCTTTACCAGCTGAGCAACCAGGGAAGCCTTCAGTTCAGTTCAGTTCAGTTCATTCACTCAGTTATGTCTGACTCCTAGCGACCCCATGAATTGAAGCATGCCAGGCTTCCCTGTCCATCACCAATGCCCAGAGCCTATTCAAACTCATGTCCATCACATGGGTGATGGAATACAACGATCTCATCCTCTGCCATCCCCTTCTCTTCCTGCCTTCAATCTTTTCCAGCATCAGGGTCTTTTCAAATGAGTCAGCTCTTTGCATCAGGTGGCCAAAGTGTTGGAGTTTCAGCTTCAGCATCGGTCCTTACAGTGAATATTCAGGACTGATTTCCTTTAGGATTGATTGGTTGGGTCTCCTTGCTGTCCAAGGGACTCTCAAGAGTCTTCTTCAACACCACAGTTCAAAAGCATCAATTCTGTGGTGCTCAGCTTTCTTTATAGTCCAACTCTTACATTATGTATAATTTCTGGAAAAACCATAGCTTTGGCTAGATGGACCTTTTTTGGTAAAGTAATTTCTCTCCTTTTTAATATGCTGTCTAAGTTGGTCATAACTTTCTCCCAAGGAGCAAGCATCTTTTAATTTCATGGCTGCAGTCACCATCTGCAGTGATTTTGGAGCCCCCCAAAATAAAGTCTCTCACTGTTTCCATTGTTTCCCCATCTATTTGCCATGAAGTTATGGGACCAGATGCTATGATCTTTGTTTTCTGAATGTTGAGCTTTAAGCCAAGTTTTTCACTCTTCTCTTTCACTTTCAAGAGGCTCTTTTGTTCTTCTTGGCTTTCTGCCATAAGGATGGTATCATCTGCATATCTGAGGTTACTGATATTAGTCCCGGCAATCTTGATTCCAGCTTGTGCTTCATCCAGCCCAGTATGTTACATGATGTACTCTGCATACTCTGCATATAAGCTAAATAAGCCAGGTAACAATATACAGCCTTGATGTGGTCCTTTCCCTATTTGGAATTAATCTGTTGTTCCATGTCCAGTTCTAACTGTTGCTTCTTG